>JAKELK010000520.1:0-30228 GCA_021525775.1 Lactarius deliciosus
TGACTGTCATTATTTTTCCTAGTCCCGACAATGCGTACGATGAGTATGCGCTCGCGGCATTGAGTAATACGATGATGGAGGAAACGAAATGTATACGATCATTACGCACAGCCGATCATCAATGATAACGTTAATGAAAAGTGATTTCCGGACCCTTACTCCTTTATACGAGACTGA
Organism: Lactarius deliciosus; assembly: GCA_021525775.1. Taxonomy (NCBI): domain Eukaryota; kingdom Fungi; phylum Basidiomycota; class Agaricomycetes; order Russulales; family Russulaceae; genus Lactarius; species Lactarius deliciosus. Next base: position 178 of record JAKELK010000520.1, read on the forward strand.
GCCTAGCGAATGTATGATCACATGCTTGGCGTGCTTTTCCGCCTCAAGAGACCAGTCACATATGACAGGCTGTTTACGGTTCTGTCGGAATCGCGTTCAAAATTGAAATAGCTCAAAATGCATTCCTTTCGATGTTTGCAGAGCCTCGCCGTCAATGGATCTTGACAGTGACTGTATGAGTGAACGTCTCGTGCGCGGACACTCAAGGAGGAACCGGCCGGGATTCGGCGTGAATGATGGATCCGAATACCGGTAGAGGTTCGACGACCTTTCTTCCGTGGTTCACTTCACTACCCTTGCAGCGCAATGGAATACTAACACCTATTTGGGATAATAGCTATGATCCTGGAAACCCAAGTGACGCTGGGCGTCAGAAATCGAAACCCGTGCTTACCCGTAGGTTTGTCCTAAAGGATGGGAGGCTTTCCAAACAGATAGCCACCCTCGTATAAATATGCGGTAGTCTCCCTGTTGTTTTGTTTCCTATCATCGATCTATCGTACACCCATGAGTGAGTTATCTTTCTTCAGTTCCAACAATGGACGTCTTTGATATTTTCCACCCGTCAGGTTCGTTTGGCAACATGTTTGCAACACGTTCGGAGGGCTCGGACGACAATGAGAACCTTTACAACTATATCCCGACAGAGTGGGTGTGCATCCTATTCGTCGCACTCTTCGCCATATCTACCAGTGAGTCCCCTTGGAGAAAGTCTGTTCCCCACCAGGATGACCCACAGAAATGTTGCAGCCCTTCATATCGTGCAGGCCGTCCGGTACCGCTTGTGGTGGTTGTTCCCGACCGCCGTGTTGTCTGGCATTACCGAAATATTAGGTTGGAGCGGTCGACTGTGGTCCAGCCAGAACCCTTTGCTACGCACGCCATTCCTTATTCAGTACGTCCCCCCCATACATCACAAATTAGAGCCTACGTCGACGACGAGGGGGATAGAGTCTCGACACTTATCATGGCCCCGACATACCTTGTTGCCACGAACTTTATGGTCTTGGGGAAACTCATCAGGTGGCTAGGCCCACAATATTGCCGCATGTCCCAAAAGTGGTGTAGGTGACTCTTCAATCGAGCTCGACACTGTCTGAGAACCTTCTGCCGCCAGACGCAATCGTGTTCCTTGCATGCGTGAGCCCTCCCCCTCTGTTCCGACTATTCCTGTAACCAATTTTTTTATTGCGCTTCCCAGGATACTGTTGCCCTCGTCGTGCAATCAGTCGGTGGCGGAATTGCATCGGGCACCCATCCAGATTTGGGTGGCCACATCGCCCTGGGCGGAATTGTCCTCCAGCTCGGTACGGTTACCCACTCCATTGCCCGTGCTGTTCCAAAGAGAAATTAACAACGTTCTGCAGTGGCGCTCGTATTCTTCACTTTTATTGCAGGAGAGTTCTTGCTACGGTTCGCTTATGACCGTCCGATACGACACTCTCACGCGAACAACCCGCGTGGCGTGGTGGACAGGAATATCGGACTCACGATAACTGGCCTATCGACCATGACCATACTCCTTCTAATTCGGTCGATCTACCGCACGATTGAGCTCTCCGACGGCTGGACCGGTACAATCATTTCGACTCAGTGGCTTTTCAGTTCGTCTATGCTGAAACATCTACTATTGCTGCAAAGTGCTGATCATCGTCCAAATGATGCAGATGCGTTTGACGGTGCCATGATCGTCCTGGCCACATTCACGCTCAACTTTTTGCATCCTGGCGTGCTACTTCGTGGATACGACCGTGTCAAAGTAGGACCTAGTACAGAGAAGATTGTTGGCTCTCCGAGCTTTCAGAGCGTGTAGGCAACCCCGGAGCTACCTCCCTGGACGTCAGATCATGTTGGATGATTATTGAACGGACAGAGGTAGCTGTGCTTAGTGCTACATACGATCCTTACCACGGACAGTGCACTTGATTTATGAAAAGTGAAGCGTGTCTATTTTCGTGTATGCCGTCGCATCTACCTCTTACTCTTAAGTCTTAGATGTGCGGAGTGCAGCGACGAAGCGAGATTCCATTACGGCGCACAACGCGAACGATCGATAGCCGTGGCAGCCAGTCACGAATTGCGATCGGTTCCCAATCCTCCTCAGTAGATTCAATTATGTAGATATTCCGTCAAGACCCCTTGCAGTACATCCGAAGCCGGATAAACTCAGTGCTTCAGCAATCAGAGACGGACGCATGGGCCGTGTTGTGGTTCTACAACGCTTCTGAATGGCGTACCAATTTTTCCTGAGGTGAGAGCATGTCACGATTGGGCGGAGATGCGAAATGAGCGAAATCGTCTCCAGGCTCACCGCTACCTTTGACCATTCAAGACAGACGCCCGCCAACTTGAATTGGTTTGGGCAGTCCCCAGAAGCTGAGATAATAGATCGGTGACATTACAGAGGCTTGGGACTCCAAGTCGGCCCACCATCGTTCGGTTGTCAGAACAATGAGTGGATCGTCTCGGACTTCCCGTCACTTCCGAGTCAAAAACAACCGACGGGGCTACGGTAAAACATCTCCGGGCAAGTCTCTGAGAGAAGATATTACAGTGCTGTATTGGTTGATGCCTTACAAACCCTGAGAAGGTATACCGTAGGCCACGCCGCCACGGTTATTGTGTGGCGGAATGGAACGAATGGAACTCGAGTCAGTGAGACAGACCCAGCGAGCCAGACCCGCCGACGAACCTAGAGATGATGTAATCAACAAATATAGCCTGAGCCGTCACTATCACCGTCACTATCACTTGGCATAGCACTCTGGCCAGTTTGGTGCCAATGCTGAACACAACTGTCAGTGACCTGGTGTATTTGGCCTGGTCTTCCACGGAACGAAATGGTCGAACGTCTAGTCATCAGGGTCTACACCCAACGGACTAGCAGGAAACTTACGGGCCTGCTGATGCGAGAAGTTGAAGACTCGGAGTGACTTGAGGAGTGATGAATGTTTTTGGCTCGTCACCCTAATGCATCACCTCACCGCGCGGATGTCATCACAGTCATATAAGAATATGCCAAAACCTCAATTGTCTTCCTTTACGATTGCTGCTAGCGATAAGCTCACGTCGTTGATCCGCTTTCAAGTTAATATCAACACCCCCTGAGACTTGAGCTTGAGCTCCCGGTTCAGAGGATATAACCGCTTCCATACGCTCTCGCAACGACGCGAAATAATAGCTCTCGGATGAAAAATACGAAAGCTTGAACTCCATGCCCATCTTACATTGAATCAACACTCGATTACAACTGCGTGTACACGACGTATAAAATCAGTAATGGATGTTGTGACGTCATTCAAGCGAGGTCATGTTATCAAAATGCATTCAGTCGAGCTCATCAAGCTGACGGCTAAGGAGCTGAAGAGCCTCCTTGAGGTCCCGACGCCTGCGACAGATGAGTTCATCAGGTAATTGTGATAGATAAAGGGAGGGTACTTACGAAGTACTATTCGAATCGAAAATTCCCTTTATAGCATCCGCAGCAGCCAGAGATGTGCCTGCGCCCAAAATAGTCTTCCCAATGCTACTCAAGTCGGGCAACGAAAGCGGCGAAGGTTCACGCCTACCAACAACGATAAGAAATCGCAAACATTTCCTGGCTTTGCCCTCACCTCAGGCCAGTGGTATTTTTGACGAATTCCCCGAGGGTCTTGAAGTCATCTAAGAAACTTGCGAGATCACGACCACTAACAACGATAAGAAGTCGCAAACATTTCCTGGCTTTGCCCTTACCTCAGGCCAGTGGTATTGACGAATTCCCCGAGGGTCTTGAAGTCGTCTAAGAAATTATGGGTTGCGAGATCACGACCACTAACAACAATAAGCAATTGCAAACATCTCGTGGCTTTGCCCTCACCTAAAGGCTGCGCGTGCCTGCTTCTGGCCCTCCCTAAGAAGATGACCACCCTCGTCAGCATGGATTGTCCCCGAGAGTCGAAAACCAAGAAGCGTACAGGAAAGGAGCAGAAAGTGCGGGGGTCGCTGTGGAGGCAGCGAGTGCGAGGAAAACGAGGGTCTTGTGAGAGTGCATGTTTGAAGATAATACGTTGAAATAAGAAACTGAAGCTGGAATGTGGGCGTGAATGCAAGAGTGTGTGGGCAAAACGTATGGGCTGGAAGACATAAGGGTCGGTCACAGTCGACAGAGGAAGACGAAAGGATGAAAACTAACCAACCAGTGCTTTAAGAAAATACGAATGTGAGCAGGAGCTGAAGAAAGACATCCCGCAAGCCAAGGTGATTTATAGTGTGCAGAGGTTGGTGGCACAAGGTCACCGAAAGACACCGCATCACGCCGAGTATTCACCAAGCTGTCGTGCTCATCAAGATCCCTCGCTTCCCGAAGAACTCGAACTTGATGGTGATCGGTTGGTGAGTAAGGTGATGGAAACTATGTGTGTCTCGAATGATGCCTTCAGCAGTTGTTCCTGTTGCAGTACTTGTAGACAAGCAACTCACATCAGAGGACTTTGGGGCCAGAGATATTTCGCTCTTAGTCAGTAATAGTTCCATGTGTGAACCCTGATTTCGACGTGCGCAGTCAGCGGTGGTGCGCGCTTCGAAATTAGTTCAGGACCCTGCGGAGGCACAAATAGATCGCCAGGAAAGCCAGATGCGGATCAACACCGGCCGTATCAGGTGTATTGTACGGTAAGTTTTGTGTACGGGCACGGCCATACAGTACTATGTCGTGTCGCGTTGCAGTTTAACCTTGGAAATACTGTAAATGATGGCAATCATGGTCGCATTACGCGGGGATTTGGTTCGGTCACATGCGTACCAAAATATGCAAACTTCATCACACCTTTCGATGTGTAGCAGATTGGGTAACGAAGTCGACTATCTCATTTGTTGGCGCTGAGTTGACTTGGGACTCGAGCTCAAACTGGCAAGATTGAGGACGTCACTACGGACATGTTCGTTTCTAATTTGAGCTCCGATGATCGCCAATGTCAATCCAAGCGGATGAGCATTTAGACAGGTTGTCAATGTGACGGCTAGCGTGGCAGTGCCAGCATATGCGGCGTCTGAGCAGACTTGGAAAGGTTCGCGTGCCCATGCACAGGTGGAAAATCCGTGCGACAGTCATGTGAAGCACGTATTTGTATGATCCCTGCACCCGTACGAGTACCGTCTATGGTGGAAGTTTGAATTATCGAGCCCTTATTACAGCCGTTTGCGGAACATAGGCCCGGGGCCATAGGAGTCCGCGTCAAAACATGAGCGCTGAGCCTGGCCGTGGTAGAGGGCTCGGGCTCAAAAAGCACTCAAATCCCGGTCATGGGAAAGCGCCATTATGGTGCAAACAACAGCCAAAGGTGAATAAAAGAAATGGGGCAACAAAATATATTCTTTTTCAACATAGCTACATTGACTAAGTAAAGGGAGTTAGTATTGGGGCCAACGACATTCCGTTGTCGTACATTGCTGCGGTCATGGGTGCGTAGTTGTGTTAATGCCGCCTGTGCTGTTCGTCGCCTTGCGCTGCTGTGGTCGCAGACATGGTCGCTCCATTGTGATTACAGGTATCGTTCCATCACGGTTACGGTCATCGCTGCGTTGTTGTCATCACTGTATTGCTGCCGTTGACAGTGACCTCTATCGTCGTCATTTGTGGCTTGCATCGTGACGGGACTTGCGCACTGTGTTGGGTTGATGTTGCAGTGGGGTTTGTACGCCGTCGTGGCGTTGTGGGGACTTGCATGCCGTGTTGTGATAGCGTCGTGACCAGGTCCTGTGCGCCGTGATGGGGTGTCGGTGATGGTGGACTCCCGTGTGGCGAAGGGTAGAGGTAACGGCCATGGGTTTACGTACAGGAGAGGCGGTGACGGTTGGGACTTAAGGGGTGTGGCGTAAGGGAATACTTCTTGCAAGTGCTCAGGAGATTGCGGTCGTCTGAGGCCAGCTAGCAGTGGATTCAGTAAGAAACAAAATGAAACCCTTCCCAACGATGATTAATCGATGATTAAGTCAGAACTTGAACTTCAGACCCGCCGACGAGCCTAGAGATGATGTTCTACTCGTCACCTTGCTCGTCACTATCACTTGGCATAGCGCTCACTGGCCACTGATCAGTTTAGTGCCAATGCTGAACACAACTGTCAGTGGCCTGATGTATTTGGCCTGGTCTTCCATGGGACAAAATATGATCGAACGTCTAGCATCGGGGTCTACATCTAACAGATTGGGTAACAAGCGGGAAATCTATGCCATGATGGGGCGACGCAGTGGCGACGCGAGGACTCGAAGGAGTGATGAATGTTTTCGGCTCATCGCCCCAATGCATCACCTTGATATTTTCACCGCGCCGATGTCAGTATAGTCATTTAAGAATATGCCAAAACCTCGATTATCTTCCTTTACGATTGCTGCTAGTAGCGATAGGGTCACGTCGTTAATCCGCTTTCAAGTCGATATCAATGCCCCCTGAGACTTTAGCTTGAGCTCCGGTCCAGAGGATATAATTGCTTCCATACAACTCTCGCAACGACATGAAATAATAATAATAATAGCTCTCGGACGAAAAATACGAAAGCTTGAACTCCATACCCATCTTACATTGAATCAACACCCGATTACAACCGCATGTACACGACGTATGGAATCAGTAATGGAAGTCGTAATTGAACGTCATTCAAGTGCCCAAGTGAGATCATGTCTATATCACCAAAAATACACTCAGTCGAGTTCATCAAGCTGACGGCTAAGGAGCTGAAGAGCCTCCTTGAGGTCCCGACGCCTGCGAAAGATGAGTTAATCAGGTAATTATGATAGATAAAGGGAGGGTGCCCACGAAGTACTGTTACTATCCGAGCCGAAAAGTGTCTGTATAGCATCCGCAGCAGCCAGAGATGTGCCTGCGCCCAGAATAGTCTTCCCAAGGCCACTTAAGTTGGGCAACTCAAATGGCGAAGGTTCACGCCTACCAACAACGATAAGAAATCGCAAAATTTTATTAGCCTTGCCCTCACCTGGTGTGGTTGAGAAGTTCGCTCGCTCCAATCGCTCCAGCCCCAGTGGCCACGCCGCCAAGAAGGCCGTCGCCGAGGACCTTTCCAATGGAACCAGAAGTCGAGATGCTATCCAGCAAACCGCTGAATGCACTTCCGATACCGCGCGGATTGATACCAGCGGGCGCCGAAGTCGTGACAGGTGGCGCCGGGATTTTATTAGCGATCTTGACCGTAGACGGCGCCAGAATCGTGTCACTGTCGTCCGGGACAACACCGCCGACAGATACGGGGAGACCATCAACGATAATGCTCGCCGGGTCACGACGCGTGTTGTTACCACCAAGGGCGTCCTGCAAAACAACGGGCAAAGCACCGAAGGCAAGACCGGTTCCAACCGTCTTAAGAATATCTCCGATGCCTTCCCCGACAGCGGCTACACTGGCGCGAGCCTGCTGCTGGCCCTCCCTGAGAAAGTGATGGTCCTCGTCAGCAAGGGCTGTCCCAAGAGCCGAAAAGTAAGAAGCGTACAGGACAGGAGCAGAAAGAGCGGGGGATGCCGTGGAGGCAGCGAGTGCGAGGAGAGCGAGAGTCTTGTGAGAGTGCATGTTGATAATACGTTGAAATAAAAAACTAAAGCTTGAATGTGGGCGTGAATACAAGGAGTGTGTGAGAAATACGTATGGACTGGAGGGCATAATGGTCAGCCATAGTCGATGGGAGAGAAGACAAAAGGTTGTGAACTAACCAACCAGTGCCTTAAGAAAGTACGAATGTGAGCAGGAGCTGAAGAAACACAAACTAAAAACCACGGCCATTTATAGTGGGTGGACTCCGGAATCCGGGGCTACTAACTTAACATCACATCAAAACGGCAATCATTAGTCCCATCATGCCGAGGCCAAGCTGATGTGTTGCATGCGGTACCACCGCGTCGTGTCGACGAATTCGGCGGTCGACAGTAGACAGTCCTAGGCACTCTGATCGACTTGATTGAACATATACACTGTTGAACTAGAGCGTGTTCAGACGCGCGACACTTCGACGTCGAGGAGTCGACTGCACCATGTGTGAGATTACTCTAATGTTCATGTGCTAGAGACATGTGCACCGAGAGTCGCACACACTGGCGGAGTGTAGGGAATACTAGAGGTGATCCATGATGAAGGGCTCGTAACACGATCATTATTGTCTTGATTGCCTGTCAACGCCTCACGGAAAGTCGGGCCAAAATTACAGCCAGTCCACCCACCTAGTTCACCAGTCGATAGATGTTTATCTATAGCATCGCCTTTATGGGTCTCCTCGTTCCCGTTTGGAGGACAGACTGTCAGATATGGGTTCAGTATGACCCTTAGTATGACCACGGTCTGTCTGGAAACTAATAGTGTGATATTTCATCAGGTCTATAGAGTAACCACTGTCGAATTAAACGCACGCTTCTGGAATGCGACAAGGACTCAGTCGACCTGCATAGAGAGCCGACAACTCGATTAGGACATGGAGGCGCTGGTGCCAACTAATACTTTATTACACTCTATTGATGGTAGCCGTGCCAGGTTTCTGGCTCAGCTTCTTTTGGATTCGGAACGATTGGTTGTAACTTAGCTGCCGCGACGTGTCATGATGTTCAATCACTGGATGTGCGAATCCCGACTCGCTGGCAGCGTGACGTCTGTATCGCTCTTCCCTGACTGCACGCGTTCATAACACAAGATAAGTCCTATTTTGATGTGTTCCTGGCACAGTAACTTACTGTAGCGTGAGCATCCCGCACTCTGAGTCCACCCCACACTTCCTTGGATATGGGTCCGCATTCACCATAGATGCGCACCGAGCAAGGGCCGCCCGGACGAGGTCGACCTGGTGGAGGACAATGGGCGCACCGGAGCAGCTGGCGCAAGAGACTCACATGATCAAGGCAGAGAATGTCTACAAGTTTGTGGAGAGTGTACTGTAGAGTGCATTGTATGGTCCCTCCGACCCATCCCATTACTTTCATCGTTGGTCTGGGGGGTGTTTTGTGGATCAGAGCCACTGTTGGACCTGAGCAAGTTTAACCCATACGAGTGCGAGAGCAAGAAGCCCGCAGCCGATGAGCTCGTGTACAACCAACTGCGCACTCACTCTCGTATGTTACCGCCCCTTACCCTCAGACAGCACCGCACCGTTGGACAGTTACACATTATTACGTCTCCCATTGAAATACCACACGACCCCGAGCTCGGCCAGCCACTTGCCCAATTGCCAGTGTGGTATGTGGTAAGTACTTGAGTGTATATAGAAGACCGGGGCCGCAAAGTGAGAGCAATTAATGTCGCCCATTGGGTACTGATGAACGTGGTGATTGGGCGGAGTAGGGTTTAGCAACAATGTCGAATCAGGTTGTATGTCCGGGGTCAGGGAGGTCGAAGCATCGCAAACACCTGCGCAGACCTCCACGCGGCGCAAAACCTCGTACGGGGGTTCTCCTGGTACGGGAACATGCCGTGCTTGGATCGCTAAGGTCGCGCGCGAATGTCGCACGTTGGGTAAACGCGAATTGCGAGCTACTCGGGCTATATGGCGATCGGCGGCGCAAGGGATCGGGCACGCCTCCGCATGGCACAAGACTTCGAAGACTTGACCGCAGTGACGTCGCACTTGAGTCTATGGATATGCGCAAGTGCGAAGCGCTGGCGAACACGAGGAATGGGCTGCACTGAGCTTACTGAGACAAGGGAATTCCTCTCCATTGTCGATGTCGTATATACGTGGAAAAGGGGACCTGTGAATCTACTAACTTAGTAGTAATAAGTTACCTGTAGACATACGATTCGCTCGGAAGCGGTAACTGCGACACATCAGAGGATCTCGGGGTCGGAGACAATGCTTCTTAGTCATTAACCATGTGTGAACCCCGAATTCGATAGACGTGCACTGGCTATGGCGGTGCGCATTCCAGATCACTCAAGGATCTTGTGGAGGTGCGAATCGAGTAACCCAAACGCATGCAGTCAACCTTGGCTGTGTCAGGGCGCATTGTAGTTTCCTTACAGTATACGAGCACTCACAGAAGTATCATGGCTCAATGCAGCCGCACCGGGCCACCATGCTGTATCCGGTAGATGTGAATCACGGTGCATTGACAGTACAGTCAATGATGATGGCGATCATCATATGTATGGGTCACTTGTGCGCCGAAATCTCTACACTTCTCGGTTTGAATGCTGCTGATGCCTTTGGGAGCCCGGGTAACAAGGCCGACCTACATTTGATGCACTCGACCATTCAAAGGGAGCAGTGAAGAGCAGCTGATTTGGTATTCTAAAAATTGGCAAGATGTCGTTGTCAGTGGTTACGTCACCCGACGACGAGTGCCTTAGATTATCGCCAATGCTGCATGTCAACATGTCAGCTCAAACGCCATCACGGGAAGTTGGCCATTGATCACAGTATTCGTAAACTAAAATTCCGAAAATCAAAGTATCCAAGACAATAATGATCGTGTTACGAGCCCTCCACCTCTATTCTCTACGTGTGCAACTCCCGGTGGGCCGGTGCGCTTGTCTCCAGCACATGAACACCAGAGTAATCTCACACGCGGTGCAGTCGACTCCTCGACGTCGAAGTGTCGCGCGTCCGAACACGCTCCAGTTCAACAGTGTACATGCTCAATCAGAGTGAGTGCCTAGGACTGTCTTCTGTCTACTACCGCCGAATTCGTCGACACGACGCGGTGGTACCGCATGCAACACATCAGCTTGGCCTCGGCATGATGGAACTAGTGATTGCTGTTTTGATGTGTGATGTTAGTAGCCCCGAATTCCGGAGTTCCACCCACTATAAATGACTGTGGTTTTAGTTTGTGTTTCTTCAGCTCCTGCTCACATTCGTACTTTCTTAAGGCACTGGTTGGTTAGTTCACAACCTTTTGTCTTCTCTCCCATCGGCTATGGCTGACCATTATGCCCCTCCAGTCCATACGTATTTCTCACACACCCCTTGTATTCACGCCCACATTCAAGCTTCAGTTTCGTATTATCTTCAAACATGCACTCTCACAAGACTCTCGCTCTCCTCGCACTTGCTGCCTCCACGGCATCCCCCGCTCTTTCTGCTCCTGTCCTGTACGCTTCTTACTTTTCGGTTCTTGGGACAGCCCTTGCTGACGAGGACCATCACTTTCTCAGGGAGGGCCAGCAGCAGACCCGCGCCAGTGCAGCCGCTGCCGGGGGAGGCATCGGAGGTATTCTCAAGACGATCGGAACCGGTCTTGGCTTCGGCGCTTTGCCCGTTGTTTTGCAGGACGTCCTTGGTGGTAACAGCACGCGTCGTGACACGCCGCACATTATCGTTGATGGTCTCCCCGTACCTATCGGCCCTATCGTCCCTAGTGACACGATTCCGTCACCGACTCCTCCAGCTCCGATCCCGACACCGACTGCTGCGACGCCGATTCTCGTTGATGGTTTCCCCGTTCATCTCAATGAGCGCGGTATCGGAAGTGCATTCGGCAATTTGCTGGATGGCGCCTCGACGTCCGGCATTGGAAAGGTCCTCAGTGACGGCCTTCTTAGTGGCGTGGCCAGTGCGGCTGGAGCGGTTGGAGCGGGCTCGCTTCTCAACCTCACCAGGTGAGGGCAAGGCCAGGAAAATTTTGCGATAGCTCATCGTTGTTGTTAGGCGTGAACCTGGTCTCGGAAGTGCAGTCAGCAGTATACTGAATGCCGTCAAGACGACCGATCCCATTGGAAGCGTTATTAGTAATGGTCTTCTTGGTGGCGTGGCTAGTGGGGCTGGAGCGGTTGGACTGAACTCGCTTCTCAACAACACCAGGTGAGGGGGACATATAATAATTGTTTGCAACTGCTTATCGTCGTTTTTGGTAGACGTGACGGTGAGTCCCATGCGTTGGTTAGAAATGGTGTTCCGTGAGTATCTTTCGTCCTCTATTGTAGCCATCCGGCGAGCTCATCCATTGCAGGCCTCAACTTACCGCTAAAGATCTTATATCCGCTCTCAATGTCGTCGCCCGCCGGCTTGCAGAGCTCGACTAAGCGTTTGACGATATGATATGACTTGACTTGAATGGTATTACGACCTCCATGATTCCGTACATCACACACGCAGTTGTAATTGGGTTGTAATTGGGTTGTTATTCAGTTGAATGCAGTGACTTGAAGGAGCATGGAGTTTACTTTGTTCTGACGTGTGGCTCGACAAGACCCGCTGAGAAAGTGAGGTTTTCTTTCCACCTCCCTTTATGCCTGCCGATTAAGTTACTTTAGTGGCTATTCGTGGTGAGGGTCTGAATGAACCACTGCGGCCACATGGGATGACATCAGGAACACCAGTCATTATTATGACTTTTGACGGCCGCGAAGCCATGCGACGCTATGCTATCGCCCGTGGTTGTTACGTATACTGTCCACAGCACCCCGGTTCTCTTGTCCGACGCAGGCTCCTTCTTGGGCTCCTTCGTAAGGAAAAAGAGCGTTGGGTCCCTCTTAGCACTTGCTTTAGTGCCAGTGCATCTGTAAACGCAATTAGGTGTTCAGAGCGTTCAGAGCTGTTCAGAGTGTCCTTGAACGGCTCTGAACAGCTCTGAACACCTACTGCAATTACAGATGTGTTCGCGCCAACGACGACCTTGGGTCGATGACCTAGATGTCAGAGTGCATGCAGCTGTTATATTTACTGATTTCCAGCATGCGAGACCTCGATATATTGGTTTATTTTATTTTTATATACATTTTTGTGCATCTTGACCTTGACTGTAAAGCGTAATTGATTTATTAATTTCCCGGGCAGCTCAATCAATCTGATTAACTTACCATCACTAAGCCCTTCCGACCGACGCCCCGAGTACACTTACTTCTGCCGCTGCGTCAAGAAATGGACCTGGAGACACTACGCTTCCGAATCCTTGGGGCTGACATGCGGGTACAGCAGAGGAGAGCAGATGTGTACCGCGGACTTTTGCTATCACTTGTGGGAGAAAGTGTCAGTACCTCCCTGAGAACCGTGTCGCAACCTCAGCCTGTTGCGTGTGGCCCACACTAGTCTACAGTCTCGAGATTAGCTGAGATAGTTCCCAGTCCCAGCCCTCGTCATCACCTGTGAGAGACCCGGGTGCATTGTCGCTAAGTTAGCCACAGCCCCAGCCCGTCCCACAAATCCGATTAGAGGTTCCTCAAGGCGCTGGGAAATTATCTTGGAAGTCCTAGCCCCCAGGAAACGACCACACATTGCCATAGGCGCATAGTTACGATTGTCGTCGAATTTGAAAATGAATTCGCTGTGTCTTGGACTGTGTACTGTAGGGCAGGCAGCGGTCGAACGGGAACCTGAGTCGGCTACTGGACTTAGATGATGATATATTCGATGATAGGGCTATGCCCCCTGGATAGGTGAGTACATGTGAGACTCTTAGTCGCCAGAAATGAGAAGTGAGAATGGTGATTTAAAGAAGACCAAGCCTTGCTTGGCACGGCGGCAAGTATTAACATAAAAGTGGTCGCGGGTGGGTGCATGCGAGGTGACCTTGGGCCTATGATACAGCAAAATTCGGCCGTTTGACAATCATTGACCTGCCAGTCCGTAACTTATCAAGGACATCTTTCTTAGTCAAGTTCAGTTTTACTCGGTTATGGGACCAGCGACGGCGACGGTTGGCCACATACACACGCAGGCTCCCGGTTAGGAATACACAACCACTGGCAGTACGTGTAGTATTGGACGTTGTCTTCGAGACTGAGGCGGTAGAAATCACAAGGCCCGTCAATCGACTAATCGATCCAACTAATGGTACAAACGAATATGCCCTTCAAGCAAGTTCTACCCACATCGAATTTCAAAGATCAAGCTAAGGGAGAATTATGTACTGTCCAAACGACATCTTCGGGGGACCCATTATTGTGCCACCAGCTAGGCTCGCCTCCTGCTCTTTAACTTGACTGTCGACGGATGAGGTTTGTGTTCTACCACAAGAATCATGAAAAAAATGGGATACATTTTTCATGATTCTTGTGGAATTGAGTCAGATGGCCAGATAAACTCGCGACCTTGCAAGAATTCGTTCTATGCAACTCTAAGGGAAAAAAAACCGCGATCAGGGGTTGCACGCGATGCGATTTAGACTCACAATTATGACTATTGGCAGTCATGTTTGAGGCACTACAGCGCACTTCGAAGTTGGTCATTCTTGGTGAACATTGCCACATTGCAGTGTTCACCAAATATGACCACCGCATTTTGACATTATGCAAGAACCGCACATGTCAAATTGCGAGTCATCGAATATCTAGTCATAGCATCGCCAACAGGTATTTGGGAGTTGGGAGCAAGGGACAACATCTATTGTCATCGATCGATTTAGGATTAGGACCAGGGCACGTGACATCCGGGTGCTTCCGAGGCTGTTCTCTCTATCGTTCACTGGCATTATCGTTCACTGGCACTGGCAGCGGCCAGGCCCGTCTCTGTAACTGTGATGACATTTGTCGCCCTGAGTGACGGGAGGATGCTTACCTCAGGTTCGTACAGGCTGTACGAACCATTTACCGCAAGGTCTACTGTGACGCGGTCGACAGGACTCGGCCTAAATCGCCAGCAGTACACGGCCTGGTACACGCCCCCTGGCGTATCACTTGCGACGCTTTGACCTTCTGCTATCTTCACAACCTACCTCGTAAACGAATCTACTCGTCGTCGTGTTCGTGTCTAGATTTTCCTGGCACGCAACGACTGTCGACTATCACCGGTCGACTTCTGCTTAGGCCGGCCCTCTGTACATTTCTCTTATTCTCCAATCGACGACCTTGCCAGTGGACCAGGTACCCTCTTCAAGCTCGTCTGCTTGGCGCTGTGGAAGTGTAACGTCATGTCATGGGTGTATCCACCTTCGAGCTGCTTGTCCATAGGCTTGCCATTTGGTATGGGACTTAGGAGATGACGCGGAATCGGGAGCAATGCCGCCAGGCTAATACTATTGCGAGGTGCCCGAATCACCGAAAAATGGACCCCATGGTCGTAATTTCGCACTCCGGATACCCTCTCGTTATCCATGAAGCCAATATCACGGCTAAATGCTGAACGTCGAACCCCGAGAGCGACACGCACAGATGTTCGGTTCATGCCTCTCTGGCGCGGCGCCTCACAACCGTAACACTATCAATCATTCACTCGTGTTTTAAACTCGCGGATCCGTGAGGGAAAAAAAAGGCCTTTCGTCGCTACTTTTCCTATCATAGACCTCTCCATCTCCCGAAAGGGATCAATATCAAATTTTTTTTTTTGGTACGACGATGCCACCGGGGATAGGAAGCATATTCACGTATCAGTGCGATTCCATATGTCCTACCCTTGATGTCGCGAGGATTGGGCCGCTACTTGCTGCAGTCGACGTGCTCACAAATATCCTCCGTATCACCGTAAAACGGACTTTACAACGTACATCCCTGGTAACGAGTCACCGTAAATAAAGGTCTCATACACGGAGAACACCAGACCCTACTACGTGGTAAGGATCTGCTTCACCGCCACCAGCACGCCTTCGTCCTCACTCCGCATGCGCCACAAATACCCATCTTCGTCGTCGTCGGAACTATCGTGCAGTCTCAACGCCGCGCGGCCTCGTCCTCCATCCGTATCTCCAAGGATCAAGATCTTCAGCTCACCTATGGTTTTGAGGGACGGCAAATCAGGACGGGGGCAAAGACGTGATCACGGGTCTTACCTTCGAACGGCGGCTGGTCCGCAGGAAGAACCGCGAGACCACGCTGGAGACCGAGGCCCTGCAGCCGGCGCACGGCCGTGTCAAAGGTCCCGTCGCACCACCCTCGTGCCGAGAAGGCAGATAGCGTATCCCATGCGTTCGCAAAGTCGTGCTGCTGCTCGCCGCCGTGTTGCTCGGGTGCGTTGGTTTTTTCTCCAGGTTTAGGTTCTTGTATGAAGGGCGAGTCCAGGGAGATCAGATCGGCGCGGGGACTCTGTTTTTCGTGTATGTGTGAAGCTGCGAAATCGGTGTAGACACACGCACGAGTAAATTAACAGAGTCCAGTTGTGGTGCGGAAAGGGGAGAGATGGGCGGGCTGTGCGTCGTCTGTGACTGCTCTCGACGTCAGATTGTGCCGTCTCACAGAGGAGGGTACGAACAAGCGAGAGCGCACGTATCTCTGGGCTGCCGGCCGCAATTGCCAGGTCTCCGGCGGTAACAGTCCGCGATAGGTCTTCACCCGCGTCCAGAGAATACGTGGAACGCGTGCTGCTGGCTGCGCGTGAGCGACGTGACTGGGCGGGTGGTGGAGGCGCGTAGGCTGCATAGCGAAGCTTCTGTGACCCACTGAGTGGCGATCGTGATGCGGAGGGTGAAGAGGGATTGTAACGAGGCGACCGAGGAGCTGGCGATGGCTTGGACTCGAGCGCGAGGAGAAAGTCTGGGAGCTGGAATGGCGTGGTCGATTGAATTGATGTTTGTCTGGAAATGAACTACCCTTACCGAGCGTGAGCGGCTGCTCGTAACGGCAGCCCTCAACTCATCTTGCTTGTTGATCATGTCTTCGAATTGAGAACATCTCTGGTGGCACTCGCTATAAAGAGGCGAACGAGAAAATGGTGCATAGATAGAATACTGACGCGTGAAATATGGCGACCAGATATACTTCTCAGATGCTGGACTTCTGAGACTACTTCGGGAGGGACCTTGTGACATTCGGCTGCTAGGCGTATCATCGATAAAATACTGACTTCCTGGATAGATACTGCAGTGCTATCAATAAGGGTGTGCGGGAAAAAAGACTTTAGTAATCACGGACCTGGGTAAGAGCTCATCCTTCTGCTCAAACCGCGTAGCAAGTGAAGCGGAGACACAGAGATGCGCCCGGCATATTCGCATGCCAAAGCCGTCAGCACGACCATCAGTGTGGGACTAAACGAAATATCTTCCTCAACCTCCGCGAGAGGTGTCAACAATGTAGTCGCGACATTGGCGCCAAAAGTGGTGTCACCTGATTCCACATAGTCAATGAGTTATCTCGGTATAAGGGTAATCTCAAATTTTACCGTCACGAAGGGAGGACAACACGACCTCCACCGCTCGCTCAAGAACTTGGAAACTTTGCTGCGCGCCATTTACTTCTCCGGCTCCGGCTCCTGGACGCGACAAGACATCCTTGATGGATCTTGCATACAGTTCCGCATCCTCACCAGCAAGAAACTTAACCACTTCAAGCAGCGCTAGCACTTCGTCTTCATATGATTCTGCAGAGGTATCCAGTCCTTGTAATCTTTGGGAAAAATATAATTGAACAATAGACGAGTCAACATTGGTCAATAATCGGAGCGTCTGGTGGTCGTCTAAGAGTCGTGCTAAGGTACGTGATAGACGACTCACCGTAAGCCTAATGGTGGGATCGGGGGAAGAGAGTAGCTGCATCACGCGCTCGACTTCCCATGCTTCGAGAACCGGAGGAATGTCCTGTGTTGTACCCGCCCATACGGCCGGAGGGACGCACGCTAAGCAAGAGAGAAACAAGCGTTGCTCGTCCCAGTTGTTCGAGAGTAAGTGGCGGATGTGTGTGACAGGAGAGCCACTGGATGTCGTAAAGGATGTTAACACGTCCACGGGGGTATTTCGGAAAACAGAGAAGCAGTCGTAGAGCAAAGCTAAGGGAGGCGTCGTTCGCGTCACGAAGTGTAGGTACACGAGCAGGGCATACTTACTATGAGTCTTAGGCTTGGTCGCGGACCGCTTGATAAGTCCGACGACGGCCTTTAGCACTTCTGCGGAAGGTCTGTCTCCAGAATGTCGTTCGGCGCTCTGCGGAGACCGCGAGGACTTACTGAACGATGGAATATAGTCGCAAGGCTTTCCGGGTTACCAGCATCGCTGCGGGAGACCCGGTGAAGGACTTTCCATAGTGGAGTAAAGCCCGGTACACGTGTGCGAGTGCATCTGGTCCGAACAATCCATTCTGGGGACGTAAGGCCGCTGTGCCAAAGTGCGCCACGACCACGATTTTCACGAACCTTATATTGACTGCCACATACGGTAATCGCAGAACCGATGACGGTGTCGTCTCTGTCACGAAGGCATCGCGAGACCTCGGGAGATAACCAATGGAGCATAGAAGAATCGCATTCCGCAAGAGCGCGAACTGCATACAAGGCGCGGCGGCGTATGTGTGGCCTTGAGGGGTCGGTTATCGTTCAATGTCTCGGATGGGAAGAGGGCGGCTCACGATTTGTGAGATAATAGGCTCTGGAGACGCGCCTGGACCGCGGGTATCACATCCTCGCTTGGGCACTGGATAAGGTAGTTCAGAGCGAGAGTGATGCGCGCAATGGAGTCGGCCTCAAGGTCCTAAAGCAGCGTGTATGTGACAGTGCGTTTTGCTTTGGACGAGGGGATTGTGTACCTTACGGAGTGTGTTGACGAGCATGAGTTTCAAGTCATGGCGCGGTGGCATAATTTCAGAGCAGAACAGGTATCCTTAAGGAAAGCTACAACAGAAATGGGCTGAGAAGACGCCAATATGACACACCTGTTTTCCTTTCGTCGATAGAGGAACCGGCTTCCGCTAGGTTGACGGCATGCGGGAGCGCGAATTCTAGCGCGCCTGGAGGAAGACCGGCCACGGTGTTCATGGAACAATATAACAGGAGGATGAGACATTCTCGACACTGTGCCTAAATATTCTGGGACATTTACTGAGGGGGTACTTGTGAGGAGCGGGGCGTTATAGACGCACGGAAGAGAAGCCAGGACGCGAAAGCCGAGCGCTGACGACGGCCAGTTCTTCGTGTAGGTAGTCGTCGGCTTGCTGGGTTGTTTGTGCTAGCTCGACCTTGCGAACGAGAGCATAATGCGCGCGGCTCAGAGCTCCAGACGATGAATACGGCACTTGCATTGGGAACGGGTAAGAGGAGCACGTGGGCGCTTCTCTCGTTCTCGCGTAACCACACCCTGTGACGATGGGCGAAGCGGCCGGTCTCGCTGCGACGGCTCATGCCTTCAACAAGATCCTCTCAAACCCAAAGCTATCATCGAAGACACGTACCCCGGAGGACGTGGAAGAGAATGTGAAGAAGCTTCGGCGACTCATCCTCATCGACGGTATACCCTCCAAGACTGTACGCATCTCGTCGGCTCCCCCTTTGCCACCGTTTGTTTGTTCATCCATCATGTAGGACCCTACGTTGCGATACAGGATCTGGAAAATCCTGCTCAGGGTCACCGACCTGCCTGCGAAAACATTCCTCGAATACGTGGCCAGGGGCCCGTGCGAAGTGAGGGAGAAGATCCGCAACGACACCTTCCGGTGCGCGTCTCTCCATTAGCACACCTAGATGGTGTCTCTCTGCTGATATCTTCCGTTACGTTCATCAGTACGCTGGCTACGGATCGCGGATTCAAGGAGCGCGTTCGAGAGGACATGCTCGTCCGCCTCCTCGACGCTTTTGTCTGGCGAAATTACGGTAATCAGACCCATCGCCGCTCCCCTCGACCCTCGGTACTCACTACCTTCAAGACAGACAAGAAACCCAGCAGCTAGGCTTCACCTATGTGCAAGGCATGAATGTTTTGGCTGCCCCGTTCCTCTACACTATGCCCTCAGAACTAGAGGCGTTCTTCTGCTTCGCCAAATTCATAGAGGAATCTTGCCCCCTCTATGTGCAACCTACCCTTGAGGGCGTACATCGCGGTTTGAGAGTTCGTAAACACCATTTTGACCACTTTGACCACTCTTACCTTCTGTATTCAGCTCCTCGACCGCTGCCTCAAGATTGTAGATCTAGAGCTGTTCAACTACCTGCGCTCCAAGAACCTTTCTGCCGAACTTTATGCCTTCCCATGTGATTGCCTGCTCCGTTGTCTCGCGGCCCCCGCTTACCTCTGTCGTCTAGCCGTTCTTACTCTTTGCGCTTGCACGCCACCGCTCGACCAAGTCCTCCAGCTCTGGGACTTCCTTCTAGCCTTTGGAGTACACCTAAATGTCCTCTGCGTCATTGCACAGTTGCTTCTTATACGCGACGACGTGATGACCTCATCCTCGTACGTTCGCCTGCCCTACGCCCAGTCCCGCAACCTTACCCCACGTTTTTTACCAGGCCGATGCGTCTCCTGCGCACCTTCCCGCCACTTGAAGCACTCCCCGTCATTGGGATCGCTGTTACACTCGTCCGCGATCTCCCATCTGATTTATACGACGAGCTAGTAAGGCACCCATACGAGTACCGCTCATGAAGATCCGAAAATTCTTCCAGTTTACGCATATCCCGCCTCTTGCCCCTTCCTAAGTTATCGCCCCCCACTTCATGTGTTTCAAAAGTCTTCTCTCATAAGCCACCTGTATATTTCGCACATGCAATGTACACAGTATATGCATTAAACGTCAGCTGCTTCCAGCTAAGACAAAGGCGAAGAAAAAGGTAATCGTCAGAGTTTCTCCTCATCCTCCCTTAAATTCGTTACCCAACAGAAATGCCCACACCCCGCAGCGCATGGGTGCCCTAGCAGTTGGCTGGACGAGGCAGGAGTGACTGTAGACGTATCGAACGAATAATCGGGTAGAACATTGGCGTCGTCGCCCTCACTATCGTTGCTCCGCGAGGTTGAACGAGCAAGGCGATGGTGGGGTTTCAACGGTGACGCCGGCGAGGGTGCGGGTGGTGTTGGGAGCAAAACCAATGGCATCTTTGCATAGAACTGCCTGTAGCAGATCTGGTGACCCCCGTGCGAGCAGATGGCACAGTGGAAAAGCATGGACTTCACAGGAAGATGGCTGCAGAAGACGATCGGGGTGAGCTCGAGAATGCACCGGTGATAGAATACGCGTTACCAGATGGAGCATCGAGCCGCAGGCGTCCTGCAGTTCGCGCAAGTCGAACCGTTTCTCTGGGCGAGGATAGGTTTTCCACATCGGCCACAAGACACATAGACTGTCGTTTGCAGCTGAAGAAGGGGCAATCTAAGCGCAGTTCGTTCGAGAGCCGTCGGGGGCAGAGATTCTTACATTGGTGAGCGAGCGTATATCAGGCAGAACCGAGTGTTTTCGCAAATACGCTGCGGTGGTATGCAGCCTCATCCGCGTGAGCAACTCTACACACGTCAACGCTAGAACCCGACGATACTTGATGACGTACCAATGTAGGCCTCCACGAACCGTTGCACCCGCCGTCTGCCCAACCCCAGCTCCCTCGGTGCCACCAATGCCATCATGGCGCAAGTTTGCACGTCCCCGGCATCGGCATACTCCTCCAGCGCCTCCTGGAGTGCCTTCCGGATGACCTCCCGGACCTCTTCAACGCGTCTCTGAACCTCGTTCCGCACGTAGATGTCCGATGCGCCGGTACTGGGGTCCGTACCCGAACCAAAGAGACCGTCCGAAACGGCGGCCGACGCGACTCGAGACGCGACCCGTGATGCGACCCGCGACGTGCTTGTCACAACAGGCGGGAAATGTTCGTGGTCGTCGTCATGTGCGGTGACCGTCCGCATGCTGCTGCGCGAGCCCGACCTCTGGAGGGGAGGTGCTGGTATCGGCGGTGCAGCCAGCGTCGAGCAGCGACTGCGGGCCCCGGTCCGGCGGCGCAGCGACTGCGAGCGAGCGCGGACATGCTTCCGTGCGGTTTCGCCTTCGGATTCGGTCTCAGTCGACGCTGGGGAGGGAGAATCCTCGTCGAATTCGCGCTCATCTTCGGTCCAAGTCTGCTGACCTGCCGCGGCGACGCGTGAGAGTGGGCTAGGAGCAGATGAGAGTGTCGTGCGTGAGAATGTCTGCGCAGTGGGAGATAAGGCAGAGGCAGAAGGAAGGGAGCTGATATCACTGTCGCTACCACTCGAGTCTGAGTCATCGAGCGTACCTTCGCCGACATGGCGCAGGCTAGACAAGGTAGAGTTATCGGTTGATGTGAGAGAGGGTGTAGACACCGAAGGTCGTCGGAAGGTCAGGGGACGCGGGCGGTTTGTGAGGAATGCAGCACTCGAAGGTCGTCGCGAAAACATGGATGGAGGGCAAGGGGAAGTTGTAGATGAGACGCTGAGCGCTGACTGGGGGCTCGCAGTTACTTGCGTTGCGCTGGAAACACGCTGGGGAGACGGTGAGTTCGATGCCGGAACAGATGAAGCCGGATGGGGAGAATCTCCTGAGCTAGGGTAAGGTGAGTGGGGTTTCACCACTGGATCGGATGAGGCCGAGGCTTTTGTAGTATCAGGAATAGGGAGAGAAACGCTCGAAGACAAGGGCAGCGGAGATAGTGGCGGCGTCGACGGTTGAGATGTTGAGGACGAAGCCGAGTTTGGGGCGAAGAGAGAACGTAAAAGGCACCACATCTGAAATGCCTGGCAGTGGTCCGCTTGCAAGGCAATCTGTGCATTAATCTCGCATACTTTCTCTTTATCAGATCCTTCCACAACGTAGCCCTTTGCAAGAATGGAAAATCTCTCTGAATCTTGATGAGAATAGTCGAATATGTGTGTTCCTATACTCTGCACTGTAGGATTGTAAAGTTTGTCTCCCAGAGCTTTTAATTTAAAGGAAAATGCAAGTTGCTTTGCCCTTGGGTCACTAGGAGATGGTAAGGATCAATCACGCGAATTGAGTGCGAAGAAAAAGAAAGCTCACATGTCATCGTATGGAACTTCCCATTGAGTTTTCTTATCTGTCACAAACGTAAGAGAGTGTGAGACAGACCACGAAGCCGCAAGACGAGGGACCGCGTCCAAAGGTCTATATGAATTCCTGAGATCCAGCTGAGCAAACGTCCCAGATGAGTGCTGCGCCCAGAGAGCGTGCGAATCCCGAAAATCGAGGTCTGCGAAGATCAATCCGGGCTCTAGCTACGCAGTTAAAGTAGACGTACCAGTCACGCCCCCTTCAATCGCGGAGCCTCCAACCAACCACTTTGCGATATATCCCCTCCTTACATCCCAGACTTCAATTGCATACCCCATATCCGCTCTTCTCTTCGGGATAGCTACTTCGGGCTTTTCCAAGTCAACATCCTCGACCACACCAGAGTCGTCACACATGTCCGACACTGCGCCTGTGCCAAATTCTGCGCTTGACGCAACAGCGATCTCGCACTCATATCCCGGGCGCCAGCGAACGCGACGTATAGGAAATTGAGTCGCGAGCGTATAGGTTGGTGTACGTTCGAAATGTGGACCTGTGAGGTCCCACACTTTGACTGTCCTATCAAGTGAGCCACTGGCAATCCATCCACCGGAACTGGTGGCGCCTCCGTCTGGGGTACACCAGTCAAGCGCGAGAATGGGCCCCGTATGGGCAACGGGTAAACGATCAAGCTGCCCTTTAGAACCCATTGAGAAATCGTATCTACCCCAAATGGTCAGAGAAACCGCAAAACGCAAAACGCAGCCGCTAACCTGTACAAACTACCATTGTCAAGACCGACAACTGCGTGCACCGGACAGGCCTGACTGCACGAAAATGCGGCCGTACGAACGGCGGTAGGGTGATGAAGCCTCACTACTGAGTTCCTCATATCCCGGAGGTCCTGACTTATTTTTAAGGTGCAGGAGCACTGACGAAGGCTGATGGCTTACCCAGACCCTTATATCACCGTCAGCAGAGCCAGTCATACAGTAATTTGACACGATGGGAGAATATGCGAGAACGTGAATTGAACGCAGGTGCTGGCGCGTTCGACGCTCTATGAAATCTGTTTAGACAATGCGCATATATTAGGTCCTAGATGACCCACCGTACTTGGAAGGGCCCATTTTATTAAGATCCCACATGATGAGTTCACCATTGCGCGCACTCGTGAGGATCTTGTTGTCATAACCTGCATACAGGTGAGATTGGGTCGCTGGTTTGCTCTGTCAAGGGACTGACTTCCGCGACCCCAAGCGACGTCGGTACTGACGCTCTCCATTTTCAACCCGCTGCCGTTCCACAAATTGCGTGATGCATCGATACGGTGACCACCTCTCCCTACGGAGGACTTATGGTCTGGATTGAGTGAATTTGGCGAGTCGGAAACGCGCAAGATGCGCAAAGCTACGCGTCAATGTTATCGGAGTGAAGGGTATTTGAAACGGGTCATTGTTACATTCTTTTCCAGCAACCACACATCGTTCCCCGTCTTCACTCTTGGCGATTGTTCCCCCACTACTAGCGGCTGCGCGAGGAAGTCTCACCGTACGTGTCGGTCCTTGATATCCGTGTAGACGCGCATCACTATACAGATCGGATAGAGAAGTGAAGTTTGTGTGAATTGAGGGGCGACGGGAGCGTTGGGACGTGTTTTGGGTGGAAAGCATACGTACCGGAACGACCTTCCGTAACCCACAGTAGGATTGGGGCCAGGCGATCACCAATGAATGGACACCCATGTCGGGGTCCCGGAGTGCCACCGGGGGCCAGGACTGGGCCAGGCGTAAGTGGAGTGCAGGGAATTGTCTCTTACGTTGTTTCGACCGAACACCCTACAACACCGCCCGCAGCACTGGCTTATCTCTCTGTCGATCGTCCTATTTCCCTTCCTACGAAGTGATGGGAAACAGTGCGTCGTCGTCGGGTCGTGTCCATCACGAGGACACAGTCGACTTCGGCCATCTCACTCCCCAAGGAGTGTACTCCGGCACCAGAGATTGGAAAGAAGACGTCGTAACCCAGCTCATAATCGACCGCAAACTCGCTCCGTTTTATAGACCTCTTGAAGAGTACGATCCCACATGGGAAGATGAACAAATCCTTGCTGCCCGCAAGGAACCTCCCCTTCCAGCCGAACACGAATCTACGGGGACGCGGAGCGACGCGACCCCCCCAACCGCCAAATCCACCCACCATAAGCGCCCCAGTATATCGAAGGAACTACCCCGTAATGCAGAGGCTGCGATTTACAAAGATGCTGCCGAGTGTCCAATATGCTTCCTCGTCTGTTCTTTCGCAAGCCGACCGATTTCAAATCTGCCTAACACTCCTCTTTCTAGTATTATCCTCCCAACATTAATCGTTCTCGTTGCTGCGATCAGGCAATTTGTTCGGAGTGTTTCGTTCAGATAAAGAGAACGGAACCGACGGTAACACACATGGTCTCCGAACCCGCGTGTTGTCCGTTTTGTGTGCAGGAACACTTTGGCATCATTTATACTCCTCCCTCCTGGCGAGCAGGAATTGGGAGTGAAGGATGGGTGTGTCCGCTTGCCTATGGCCTGACGTATTCTAATACTTCATTTATTCCTTCTCGCTATCCCTTCTGTCTGCCTACCTTTCCCAGCCCACTCCGGAATCCCCAAACTCCCAGCGGGCATTTGATAGCATGAGGGCTAGACCCGGGAAACAAAAGCGTTTCAGGAGCTTTGATCATACAGACCCCGATGTCGTGACAGTCGGTATGGATCATCGTGTTTTGTTCTCCAAATTTACAGCCAGTTCACACCAACGATCCAGATCGGATACACCCCGACTGGGAGGCTAAGCTCGCAGCAGTTCAGGCCGCGGCTGCTCGCCGCGCTAACCGACGTATAATCATGCGACAGGTTGGGGACCGCCTTGTTCCAGTGGGTATCACGAGCGGAAGAATTCACCCACTTTCCGTTGAGGCCACTGGGGCCGAAGGAGATGGCGGAGGTAGTCGGCGCTCAAGGCGACGACAGCAGCAACAAGATCTCAATAGCTTCCTTGGTAATATGAGTTTCGGCGGTCGAGATTTAGAGGAGGTGAGTCATACGAATATACGTCATCGCCACCGTGCTGACAGATCTGCCTATCCATTCTAGCTGATGATGATGGAGGCCATGAGGTTGTCTTTGCTCGAGCACGAAGCTCAACTACAGCGGGAAGCGGAGGAGCGTGCCCGGGGTGGTACTGAGGATAGTAGTAACTCTCGGCCGACAGCCGAAAGTCGAAATTCATCGTCATCCCCACCAAACGCCGAAGTCACCTCCGATACAACTAGCCCCACCGTGCCCCCCACACTCGCAGCTCCCACATTCGATGTTTCTCCGGCTTCTTCAAGCACGCCCAATTTGACGACCGTCTCGCTTCCTGCCCCTCAACATCTCCGAGAGTGTCCCCCCAATGGCCCAAGCAATCATGATCCAGTGCAAGGCCAAGGCCCTTCATCCCCGTACGCGATCCCACGTCACCCACCGCCCAGCCGGATGGATTCACTCGCCTCCTCTATTGCGACTCACGAAACCTCCGCAGATCTTGATGGTTACCGGTTCTTATCATCTGAGTCTGAAGAGTCCATCGTCGCCCGGGAACCCCTCCTGCACGTTGAGGAAATTGATGCATAGGGTACCGCGGAATTGAGATTGGAATTCGCTCCGAGGCTTGGGAACGGATTATGATTATTGCAGAGAGTACTGTCCACGTGTTATATCTAGCTCATTCCCAATACGCCCACGGGCCACGTCACATCTTGGAGACGAGCGATACTCCTTATTGCGACTGTAGTCCCACGGCTAGATCCCTGGTCTTAGTATCGCGGCGCTTGTGATAAGTCGCCGTCAAGCACCGCCTATAAAGAAGGACCTGTTTTCCCATCGAGTGAGGTCGTCCACGCTGGTTCATCTGCTCCATTCTCATCGTGGGTGTCTCTGTGTGCGATTAACGAAAAGAAAGAGATCCGGTTGGAGACCTTTTCGAAAACCGTGTGAATTTGTCAACGTGGCACATGTATTTAAACAAAACCGTCGCACTCCGTTGGACTGCTTAGCACACCCTCCCCCGAGTCGTTCTCCATGGATTTTTCATGGACAGCCACTACAGGCGAGGTTTTAAACAACTTTCAAGTTAGTCCGAAGGACGGACTGTCCCCGGAACAAGTCGCTCTTCATTCAGAACGATATGGCACCAACGGTGGGCTCGTTTGGCCACGTACTGCTCCGCGCACGTTACTAACAAGCCGACTGCGAAGCACAGAACTTCCTGAAGAACCGGGCACCCCCCTCTGGAAACTTGTCCTCGAACAATTCAAAGATCAGCTCGTTCTCATT
The DNA here is from genome assembly GCA_021525775.1 of Lactarius deliciosus. NCBI lineage: Eukaryota > Fungi > Basidiomycota > Agaricomycetes > Russulales > Russulaceae > Lactarius > Lactarius deliciosus. Next base: position 27,088 of record JAKELK010000520.1, read on the forward strand.
CTTCTCGGCTCTGCTGTCGTCTCTTTCGTTTTGGCCTTACTCGAGGACGCCGAAGACTCCTCGCCTTTTGGCGCCTTCGTAGAACCTTCTGTGATCCTCCTAATCCTTATCGCAAACGCGGCGGTCGGCGTTATTCAGGAGAGCAACGCGGAAAAAGCCATTGATGTGCGTCACATCTTCGTTCTCGAGACTACCACTGACCCGCCTTGCGCACGAAGGCCTTGATGCAATACTCACCGGATGAGGCAAATGTACTTCGTTCTGGCAAAGTTAACCGCATACATGCGTCCAGGATCGTCCCAGGGGATATCGTGGCTGTATCCGTCGGCGACAAAATTCCGGCGGACTGCAGGCTTCTTTCCGTGTCTTCGAGCAGCTTCCGAGTCGATCAAGCTATTCTTACGGGCGAGAGTGCCAGCGTCAGTAAATCCCTAGACGCCGTTCCGGATGTCAAGGCGGTCAAACAAGATATGACGAATATGCTTTTCTCCGTACGCTGTGATTTCCTGTCATACCTCCGCATATAACTATAATCACTTTGAACAGGGTACAACAGTCGTGAATGGGAGCGCACGCGCCGTCGTTGTTCTCACGGGTCAAAATACGGCCATCGGCGACATCCATAAATCGATATCTTCGCAAATCGGCGAGAAAACTCCTCTGAAGCGCAAGTTGGACGAGTTTGGAGACATGCTCGCGAAGGTCATCTCGGTCATTTGCATCCTCGTATGGCTCATCAATGTGCGGCACTTCTGGGACCCGGCGCATCACGGTGCCCTCAAGGGCGCCGTGTACTACTTCAAGATCGCCGTTGCGCTCGCTGTTGCCGCTATCCCAGAGGGACTAGCCGCTGTCATCACTGCGTGTCTTGCTCTTGGAACGAAGAAGATGGCTCAGAAAAACGCCATCGTCAGGAACCTTCCTAGCGTCGAAACCCTAGGTAGCACCAACGTGATATGCTCAGATAAGACGGGGACATTGACCACCAATCAGATGAGCGTCTCACGCGTGAGTAGCAAAACTATTCTTTACAATTTTGCGACTCAAGCTGTCTTTTCAAACTAGTTTGCCGTCCTTGATGAGTCGACTGGACTTCAAGAGTTTATAGTAGGCGGGACCACATTCTCCCCACATGGGTCGGTCACGTCTGCTGATGGGACGGATGTGTCTGTTGACCTTCGGTCAGAGCCCGTCCAACGCTTGGCTGAGATATGTGTGGTCTGCAACGACGCCAAAGTGACATACAACGCGGTGGGTTGACTTTTTCTCCTACTTAGCCCCGGTATACTTAAAGCGTCACAGGAAAGAGACGCTTACAGCAATGTGGGAGAACCCACGGAGGCAGCTCTGAAAGTACTGGCTGAGAAGATAGGCTCATTCAATCCGGAGTTGTCGACATCTCTCCAGTCCCTCGGTCCGTCAACCCGAGCAAGTGCCGTTAGCGACTACTTGGAGCAGAAAATCACCCGTCTTCTTACCTTCGAGTTCTCTCGCGACCGGAAGATGATGTCAGTCCTCGTCCAACTCGATAATACTGGCTGTCTGTTCGTGAAAGGCGCTCCCGAATCCATCTTCGATCGCTGCACCACCGTTCTGACTCCAGGAGGCCACAAGGTTCCGCTCTCGACTACCCTCCGTAACCGACTTCTGGCGCAGACCGCTTCTTACGGGAAGGATGGACTACGCACCATGGCCTTGGCATTCGTCGATGTCGAGGATGTCGACATCCGCCATTACCATTCCGAGAGCGCGGAACAGTATTCTCGCTTCGAGCACGACCTTACTTTCGTCTCATTGGTCGGTATGCTGGACCCACCTCGACCCGAAGTACGCGATGCCGTGGCCAGCTGCAAGGCCGCAGGCATTCGTGTAGTGTGTATCACCGGTGATAATAAGGGAACAGCGGAGAGTGTCTGTCGCAGCGTCGGGATCTTTGACTCGCACGAGGATCTGACAGGGAAGAGTTACACCGGCCGCGAATTTGAAGATCTCAGTCATGCGGAGAAGCTCGTAGCTGTTCAGAAGGCCTCCCTGTTCAGCCGAACGGAACCAAAGCACAAGGTTGAATTGGTAGACCTCCTGCAGAGTCTAGGGCTCGTTGTCGCTATGGTGTGTTTTTTTTTACTACTTAAGTTCGTTTAGGTTACTCATGTGTGTTTCAAGACTGGCGATGGTGTGAACGATGCGCCAGCCCTGAAAAAGGCCGATATCGGCGTGGCGATGGGCAGCGGAACAGATGTTGCAAAGCTCGCCGCAGACATGGTTCTAGCTGATTCTAATTTCGCCACAATAGAGAAAGCAGTGGAAGAGGGTAGACTGATCTACAATAATACTAAGCAGTTCATCCGCTATCTCAGTAAGTCGACTCCTACCCAACGTACCCACCTAACTAATCGCGCTGTTGCAGTTTCCTCGAACATTGGCGAGGTGGTCAGCATCTTCTTGACCGTCCTTCTTGGCATGCCGGAGGCACTTATTCCGGTGCAATTGCTCTGGGTCAACCTGGTTACCGACAGCCTGCCCGCGACCGCACTGGGATTCAACCCCCCGGATCATTCGATTATGCGGGTTCCTCCAAGGAGCAGCCGAGAGCCATTGATATCCAAGTGGCTTTTCTTCCGGTACTTGGTCGTCGGAGCCTATGTTGGCGTCGCTACAGTTGCGGGATACGCCTGGTGGTTTATGTTCTACGAGAATGGACCGCAAATCTCCTATTACCAACTGGTGCGTGTTGACTTGACCATTCGCGAACTGCATTTTTACTCCCACGCTATCCAGACGCACTTCCACCAATGTTCTGCACTCTTCCCTGAAATTGGGTGCGAAATGTTCACGGGCATTCAAGCGCGACATGCGTCCACGATGAGCTTGTCGATATTGGTCACGGTCGAAATGTTCAACGCGATGACTCGTTATCCGAGAACGAAAGCTTACTTCGTCTGCCCCTTTGGAAGAACATGTTCCTCGTGGGAGCTATTACCTTGAGTATGGCTCTGCACTTTGTCATTCTCTACGTTCCCTTCTTCTCTGTGAGTAGTGTGCCACTTTGAAAAGATATTTCACTGAATCTGCTGGTAGGCGATATTCGCAATGCGCCATTGGACTGGATCGAATGGAAGGCCGTTCTGTGGTGAGCGCGCC
>JAKELK010000521.1:0-30209 GCA_021525775.1 Lactarius deliciosus
GGAGAGTAATCAGCCTTTCCGGTTTCGTGTCCAATCCCCCCAACATGGGCTGCGAGCGCTAAAATGATCAACGTCGATCAACTAATAGCTCTTCACCTAGGTAGACTGTTCACGGTTTAGTTGTGAGGTATGATGGCTGTCAGTGGAAGAAGAAAAAATTGAACTTCCCTGTGGAAGAGGGTGCGCTCAGGTAAAGCTGCGCGCTCTTGTTGACAGTTGCTGTTCACCCAGCCCTTGACCTCGCTCTTCCTCCCGCAAAACAACACCTCGTCATGGTGTCGAGATACCGCGCGACGACACTCTGCCATTTTCCGAAATCTTCGATTTTGAGGTCATGCTCGTACAGCTACTCATTGCCGAGAACTCGCGCGCCGTCCGCCAGCGCACACCCAATGGAGACGGAGAAAAATGCATCTGTTGGAGCTTCGCGTCAATGTCGCCCGCTTAGCCGCACGGGTGCTGGGAATTAGATGGCGCCATGGCTTAGCTAGTCAACAAAGTTGTTCCCACAGGTTCGTTCTCGTACCAGCGAATGAGCAACGTTTGTTGACCGCACGAAGGGGGTACCCACGGCTTGCGTCCTTCAAAAAGACATGTTTTCCTGCATCGTCTCCCACTCTTTTCTCTAAACACTAATCCCTCGAGAACCATCGAAAAGAGATTATTGCTACATCCCCGAATCAAATCTCGACTCAACAGATGAATTTGCACGCCCATCATCTATTGATAGATGATATTTCGCCGCTACGGTCAGCCCTCACCGTTACACCTGTTGAGGAGAATCTCGTCTTTTACAACCACATAATGTCACAGGCCCGAGTCCTACATGGGAAGCTGCGTGTCTCCAACCCACCTCTCAGCGAGACTTGTAACACCCACGCACAGGCTCGCGTTGACTATCGTTGTTCAGGTCTCGCGTTTGATTGAAGGAAAACCAAAGTTCCCACCCTGTCAACCAGCAAGGCGGCAAGTCTTCCCCATTATCTTCTCAAGATTGCTTCTGACGAGCCCTTGTCGTTGCACAGACATGTCTTAGGGTAGCCACCCAAGAAGGAGCGCGGGGTCGACATCGACAACCTCAAGGTAACCAGAAACGCATGGGATACCCACGTCGTCTCCGCATCTACTGTTGCGTAGTATCCCTCCTATTTTGCGATCGAGGTGTTCACTCAGACACACATTAGCGCCAACTGGAACTCTTTCTGCGGCGGCGTGTTCACCATATTTCCTGCGCTACCTCCCTTCGGTAGCCCGCAGGGGATCCCCTCGAAGTTGCCCGACATCATCCCACTCGCGTGGAGCCACACAGCGCTGGCGCTTGGCACGGACTGGTCGCCGCGCTCGAACTCGATCGTCGCGTTCGGGGACGAGTACAGCAACATGCTAGCCGGCGACGGCTATTGGGGGTACCTAACAGACACAACCCCTAACTCTGGAGAGTTCCCAACCTTGAGCTTTACCATACTAACGTTTACGTAGCTGTAGAAAAAATAACGCAAAAGCTCTACAATACAAGAGGGTGACTGCAGACTTTGTATGATTGCTTGCATAAGCAATGGGATCGTGATCCCGCCTCAGAAGGGCCTAAAGGTTACAAATTTTGATTACAAGGTACTGGTGGAGAGACTACGGGATAAAATGTACAGGAGTTGCGTGCGAAGTAAATCTACACCTCACGCGTGTATGCCATTGGGTTCAGGGTCCAAGGACTCAGTCCACCCTTTCAGAGTACGCGGAATATCCATGGGAAGGCGGAAACGTAGAGCTCCAAGTTTGGAGGAAACCCATCGGAATCTGTAGTACAATGAAATCACTGCGGTACGGTAATAGGAATTACATACCGCCCATCCGCACTCTGTGTAAGCGTATTGATGACCAGTTCCTGGAGGCCCACGTCGCATTTTATCCTATCACACTCTGACTGGACAATAAACTTGATAAAGTCGACGATGGTCTGCTTTTGACCCTCTTCATCATGGAGGGAGACAGTGAAGGACGCCAAAGGCTTCAAGCTATAGTTTATATCAGCCTCAAGACGGCTGGTGATGCAAATGCGAAGATTCGGGTGCAGGCCAACAAGATCCTTGATGAGGTCGAGGACCTGTTTGCGAGAGCTGGTGGAACATTCGTCGAGAGCGTCAGCGTCTATGATGACATAAACCCTGGGTTGCATTGGGAGTGCCAACATCTCTTTTAGGCATTTTGCGAGCTCATCGTCGTTGGGCAGCTTCAATCCAGAGTCGTGTGTAGAGTATAGGTTTGAGAAGGCGTTATAGTAGGAACATGACTGGGCGAGGAGCTGGAAGAGTGTGCATGCTAAAAATCCCCGAAGACACTGCTTGGCTGGGTCTGTGATGTCAAAATAGAAATAGGTCACTCGGCATTGCCCAGCCTCATTCAAAATGATGGCCCCTTCAGTGATCGCATAACTAGTCGGATACTAAATAAACCCTGATGGGAAGAAAGGGTGTAATGCCTACCATAACATGCTCTTTCCAGAGCCCGCTACGGTCGCAGAGTAAAAAAGACAGGAAGCGACTGGTACAGGAAACACGTACGTTTACCATGTACCCACAATAGACCCCCCATCACATTCCACTTCTCAAACCGATCACCTTGAGTAAACCATGTTGCAGAGCCATCTCGGAAATATTCGCTCATCATGAGATGATTGAGACGGATCTGGGGGAGAAAGCCAACTCTTAGAAGTCCACACTAGATGGAGCCCTGCAAAATAGATTCAACAGATGGGACGCAATTGTAGGCATGGTATCATACAATCTGTGCTGTTTATTTCAGTTGTTGCTTCTGACATGATAAGTAACTGAGAGCGTTGCGTTGCGTTTTGCGTTGTTGACTTGAAGAGGCTTGTGAAGAGGGGTCAGGGGGCAACTCCTTATAAACATAAGCCACTTCGTATTTTGCACACTACCGCATATATACAGTACTAGCAAGCATAAAATAGATGAGAGTGGAGGAGTGGAGGATATATACTACGATGCGTGTGCGTGGTCGTGGAACGCTCGTACAGTAGTCCCAGGGCCCGAACTATTCAGCGGTTCTTCGGCCCAGCTTGGCCCGGGGGTCCGCCTAGCCTGGGTTTTCCCGAACTCGGCTTCCCAGTTATTAATTCCTTGATCAGGTCGCTGTGATTGTCCGAACGCTTCACAGGCCATTCTAAAGGCTTAGAGAAAATACAGTAGCCTCCTCGTTCTCTTTGTTTGGGGTGCATCTTAAATCACACGACAGGGTCGGGAAATCACTAAGGACAACCATCGCACGATTATTGGACTTGAATGTTTCGAGCTTGTTCAAGGTGAGCAACGCCTGATCTTCGTTCGTGATTGATACTGCGCAGATGGAAGTCAAATCAAAGATAGGCTGCGGTAGCTCCCAAAAGTATCGTAACCAACGATACAGTTCCCCAGATCACGGCAAGGATCACGGTGAGCTGTGACGACAATAGCACTGATTACTTGAATTGGCTTCAGTGGGCCTCTATAACGCCAGAACTTTGAACTGTACGCTGAACAGTATTTTTAGCCACACATTGTGAAGCCAACTGACTATTTTTAATCAAATTAATTAATCAGATTCTTATCGTATGTCAGTCAGTCTTTCCCACCCTATCATACGCCCCTTGCTTATTACAACCCGTCTACAGGATGGAGAGGGCCACCTACGTCGTTCTACGCACAGTGCCAGTGCAGTGACCTATTAAAGCGCACGTCCCAGTAATCTTGAATGTAGAACGACGCGCCGGATTTGGCTCTCAATTCTCGACAATACTCTTGACTGGGTTCACTGACGCAGTTCATGATTACCAGGTGGTGTACGGCCCGAGCTTCTGCTCCCACGTTTCTGTGGGTATCGTAGATGGTCGTCGTCACACGCACTTCCCGCGGCGCTCTGAATATCTGTCTGCTGGGAATCCCTTGGATGCTCGTGCTCAAGTAGGCCATCGGGTAATTAGAATGTCTGATGGGTCTCTTAAGGCTCTTGTGGATCTCTCACCTCATTTGAACTATTTGAGACCGTTACACGGTGAATCAGACCGTAATGCATGGCTTCTACAATCTCCATAAATACTCTCCACTCGAAGCTGCAAACACACAGTTCTCCTCGCTTCATCGAGCACATATCCTCGTCTAACTTGATAGCACAGTGTCATGCACATGCACTTGACCAATCTCTACGCCATCGTCTTCTTTTCACTTGCGCTCTCTGCCATGGCGTTAGTTATAACGGCGGAGGAAAGAGCCACAGGTAGTACACTAATGCCCTGGAATTCTGGCTTCTCGCTAATCTTCGTTGTCATCACAATCAGCTGCTGCTGTGGAAAACGATACCGATGGCGGGTTCTTTGTCAATAACCGTCGTAAGTAGTGCGCGTATGGCACATTTATGGGGGAAAGCACTGGCATTGGAGAGCATCACAGTATCCACTGGCAGGGGCGCATGGGGTTTGCGACTGGTTGTCGTATTATTAGTTTGGGTGTTTGTAACTGGTTGATAGAAAGCCGAAAGACTTTTTTTTGGCCCACGGTGGTGCTTACATTAATTCAGGAAGACGGAATCAGCAATCGTCCATGCTGCTAAGTCGGGCTAGTTGACGTAGGGCCTCAGTCCTTTCTCCCATAAGGCCGAGATTAAGTAGTCGCGCTTTCCTGGGCCTCTGACAAGTGTCGTCGTTAAAGCTTGAGGCTTGAATATTAGCTTGAATGCTGAGCCGTCAACCCACCCTTGAGGTTTGAGGACTGAGGGACTCGTTGCGTCAGGGCTGGGGGCGCGTGCACTTTCTTGGGTGCTAGTAGTAATCTATTTTTTGAGTTAGGCGACTCGGAGTGTCCCACGTGAGAGGGTTGATGACATCTCTGTGCAGCTAGCCAGTGCAACGCGAAATCGAGCTGCCACCCCCGTGATACCACTGACAATAAAAGGCCATGTTTGCATATCGATAGCCATCTACAAACGCCACACCACAATCAGTGGTCCCACACATCGTGCGTCCTTGCCAGTGGACATCCACCCATAGTTTTCCCAACGCTCACAGCCCCGGTTCGCCAGGGGAGGGTCCTCTCTCGTCCAATGCGTACTCTATGGCAGTGGCTGGTCATCATGGCGGATCAGAGAGATATTTGAACGCAGAACCTTTTGCACTGACAAGAGAAGGGCGCACCTCTTTTCTCCGCTGGTACGAATGACGCTGCGGCAGTAGCCAAAAGCGCAATGAAGATGACGTGAAGACTGATCAAGTGCATATTATAATATTATGATGTTGGTGAGACTAGACGAAATTTTCGATGCTAGTAGATGGAGCACAAAGGGGGTTGCATTCTCGGGCAGACCTGGAGGGCCATTTATGCGGATTATGCTGATGCATAGGGGCAGCGCTTTGCGGTCTATCTATTATGGACTATGAGTCGGCGCCCTGAAACGGTCTCGGTTGTTCCAAATGATGTGAGGCACTCACGTTCGACACATCAGGTGTTCTCATTGTTTTGCCATCTGGTCAAGCACCATATGGAGACACGACAGAGGAGACATCCGGAGTAGGGAGACTGGGGGGCAGCGACCATCTACAGCGTGGAAGCAGACGCTCAGGGTGTGCAGTCTGGTAAGCTGAACAGGTTGTGTGTTTCCGGGAATTTGCCGGTGGGAGACACTTATTGGGTACTGCAATACGCGCTTCTCGACCAACATGTAGGCGCGCCACCGTGCCCCATAAGAAAGGATCGCAGCATGATTGTTGAACGAATGTTGAACGTGAACCCGTCGTCTCGTTTTCCTGAGTGCGACCTATTCAGGGTGAGAGTGACACCTGATCTTCGTTCTCGGCTGATGCCGTACAGAAAACTGAAGATTGATTGCGGTCATAAGAAGGGCTATACCGTGGAGGGCACAAGCTGCGGGGCACCGGTGCGTCATTGTCCCTCCTCCCTCGGCGGGCATGATCTTACTGTAACGACTGCCGGCTTTAACAGCTAGGGCCTCGATCTCTGACCATATGGCAATGGCATCGCAGGCGTCAATGACTCCGAGTCGTCAATGGCATCACATCTGGGTCTAACCCGGGCCGCGGCACTGGCGGATTCTCGGCCATCGCTGGATGGGATCCTGTTCGTCCCGGGGGACTTGTGTCTCCCCGTTTTCCACACTAGCTGATTTTCGGTTTGGTAGGTCACGGCGGCGGGTCTCGGGACGCTGGACTTTTTGAAGCTGCAGGGCACTATGGACTATTCTGACGGCCTACCATACATAGAATAGGTCTTTAGCAGCGCCGTCTGGGAAATAGCTACTTGCGTTCTCTAAACGCGATTACTGTAACGGATTCATTGGATCGAGATTTGCAGGGTAGGTTTATTCCGATAAATGGGAGTGAGGTACAGTAGTCTCTGTAGGCGATCGTGCGACGATCACGGATCCACAAGCCCAGTCTATGGCATAGAAAATAAAACTCTCGTTTTTATGTAGCTACAAGAACAGAGGTGGGCGCGTGTGTTGATTGCCAAAAAAACAACACTTTGTAAACAAAACGACTGGGATAACGACTGGGTACAATGACACCGCGGAACCGAACTTTTCAATCAGGCCACCCACAGAATGCCACGATACAACTCTCCATCCACGACGAAAAAGGAGTACGGTATCTAAACATTGACGCAATATTGACGACTTGACAGACGCCAAGGGATGGTGCTGTGAGTAAATGCCGAGTGCAGTGCGTGTTACAAGATGATGGATTAGTTCCAAAGCAGTGGTGGTGCTACTGTACTGGTGCCTAAACCCCCACGGTTTAGCGGCGGCACAACGTCATTCCCCGTGCGAGAGGGAGCCACCCGCTTGTCGCCCAGAGACCCATTGGGCATACTCTCGTTGGTTATCTTCCAGTGCTTGATACACGCGCCTCCAGTCTACGCACTGGTTGGTCTCAGCGCGGACTTCAGCTTCGAGCTCTCGTCCCAGCACGGGGTCCACGGCGAGGTCCGTCCGGCAGAGCACCATCTGCCGCATATAGTTGAGACAGTGCCGGCTCAGCTTGCTCTCCTCCTGGGGAAGCGCCTCGATAATGTCGCGCCTGATTATGTCTAAGCAACATAGCTGGTGGAACAGGGAGATGCTGAACGGTCGGTGCTGTGGACCGAGATACAGCGTTCCGTTGTTCGGGGCGAGTGCCACCCATTCGGCGTCGGCGTTGTATCCGGAGAGCTGGTAGTGCTTCGTTCCCTCAATGTTCATGCGGATGGGTGGAAGAAGGCCGATGTCCCAGGCACGGGGGTAGTCCGAGCCGATGTAGGCTACACACACAGGCCCCGGTGTGAGTAGAACGGATCAAGGGAGAGGGAAAAGTGTTACAGTGACAGGGAGCCGGGAATCCTGATCGAAGAAGGGCGATACATCCAAGCTTGACGAGTAGGCATAGCGAAACCAGAGCGATGTACTTCGTTCCGGGATACATGATGAAGGCTTGCGAGCTAGTCACTCGGGGAGTTGATGGGTGGAGGGAAGGACGATGGTAAGAGAGTGCTAATCTTGAAAGAGCCTTTGGGGTGCGATGATGAGGGGAGTTGCGGTTCCCGAATTGAAACTGGCTTGGGGGTACGGAGGGTCACCTGGTCAATGCATGGCCCTGTAGACGCCGCGTCGTAGGATCATCATCAACGTAGAAGGCGATACACCTTCCTTTTAATAATAGGGTGGGAGCGATGGGTTAAACAGCCCCAATCGCACGGGAGTGCATCAAATAAATGCCCACGTACCCCTTCCATCCCAGATTCGCGGAAGCTGCCCGTGTACGCAATGTATCGAAAGTACGCCAATAACGTGCTCGTCGCGCTTGTCTTCGCTCTTAGCGTCGCGTCTATAATCTTGACGCACGCACTGTTTGCATTCGTTAAGAATGTCCAGTTCGAAACCGTCGTCATGAAGAAGGATTACAGTCGGTTGCCCTTGATACCTTGAGACCCGCCGTGGGGCCTGTTAGGCGACGATTGGCCGCCGTTTATCCCCTTGACTGTAGAGCGTGAGGTGGAAATGGTGGTCGTTCATTACTCGGGAGGCGTTCCCGGGGCGGAGCCTGAGGACGAGTGGTGGCACGAAAGGGGATTCATTCGGCTTCGACGGCGCGGGACACAACGGCGCCGCCAACAACCGGACGTTCGCGGTCTCGCTCCACGACCAAGAGCACTGTCTGCTTCTACTTGCACAGGCAGCTTACGAACCGCACAAGCAAGCGCCGACTCCCGCACCACCAGCACTGTCTGAATTATCTCCGTCAGAAACCGCTGCGCCATCCCGACCTCACGCTCGAGCCCGGAGACTTCGCGACGCGCGACTTCGAGGTGGACCGCGTCGGGCAGACACACGTGTCGCGATTTTGAAAGAGCCTGGGACTACAACGCGAGGAACTGGCTAGATTGGTATTATTTCCTGAAGGAGACCTGGCTGTCCAGTGAGTCCCGTCGCCGTCACATATTCAGGCAACTTCTGAATCTGAATCACGGTCCTGTATTCACTAGCAACACCCGGCCTCGATTTGACTGAACTATCATATCGTGTTGTCGTCCAATCTGTAAAGTTATGCATTCTTCCTTCATCCTTCTTTGAGGTCGTTCCATGACTGCGGCATTTAGCGAAGTTTCAAGTTTTTACAGCTCGTTGTGAACAGTTACTAGCTGACCTTTCGTGATATGGCTCCGTGCTGTCCAATTTGGGTGGTCCATCGCCACATCTACAGACTGCGTCGCCTTCCTGCTGAAGTGAGTGTTGATATGTCGATCTCCAGACCCCACCCGCCAACAGTGTTAAAATCTACCAATGTGTTTCCGTGACTCACTATGTCGTCCATTCCGGCATAGCGCGCCGATTCCACGAAGCTGCTCGTTTGTGGAAGAAGGAAACTCCATGCACCAGGTCTTTTGAAGTGACTCATAGTGGATCCCAGGACGATGGTATAGCTCCGAATGCACCCTCTGACTCCGCACTGGTCTAGCAACCTCGGCTAACCCACTTTGATGCTTCCCTCTATATCCCAACGATGCAGACTGCTAGGACCCCAATACGATTCTATTCTATTCGCTTTCCACTCATATGGCATGTGTTCCTGTCCTGCTTGTACCCACCCGATCGTCCTGAGAAAATGGGACCAAAATACTCTTATACTTCGGTTTTGTCACCACCATCGCGGCTTTCACTGTTCTTGACATCCCCTCCTCTCCTTGCCATTCCCGGTCCGTCGGGTACCCCGCCGACCTCGCAAGGCCGGAAACTACACCGATGACCTTTGTATCGCAGCGGAACCAAGACGAATTCTCGGCTCCCCCCGATCCAGGCTCTACCTTGGTGTGCGCTCACGCAAGTGTCCGCTGCAGATCCCGACGAGGACCATCCGCAGGCCACTGTCAATTATGGCGGCTTATGGTATCATTCCGTACAACGATCGTCGTTGGCTCGTCGAGCCCGAGGTGGAAATTTACCTCAGTTCTCGTCGCCCCACCGCCAGCGAAAGAGTCCCGTTAACGCATAAGAGCAGATTTCAACTTTTTGTTTAATTCCGCGCGCTGGATTACGGGACGGAGAACCGCGGCTTGCGCTGCGCATTCCGGAATATGAGTCGGAGGACATGGAAATCGCGTGCGTCGGATCTACAATCGACGTGTGGCCCCTCGCGGTGAAAGCCAAGGTCGACTTGCGGGGGCTCTCGTACAGGACCCTCCTGCCGTATTGACAAGGTTGGCTCGTTCACGCCGAGGTACAATGCGACGGAGTAGCTGCCGAACTTCAGATGCGACTCGGGGGACGTATCATGCGTTCCTGCCGGCATGACCGCAATGTGCACGCAAGAAGGATTGCTGGGTGGACATGGCGAGCACAAAGGAGAAGCCGACTGGTGCGTGGACGCCAGGATCCCACCAGTATGCAGCCTTACACCAGGACTCCACTTGGTGCGATCTGATGTTGCGGGAACACGATCAACTCATAGCTCAGTCAGTTTTGTGCCCGTTATTCCGAGGCTAGAGCTGGACTCGGAGAGCCAATTTTGGGTACAGTATGTGCCAAAACTTCAAATTAGCTAAGAGATGTACTTTATTTTGCCTGACGATAATTGTACCCCATACAGTATAAGAGGTATTTGGGCGGGGCGGTGACGGATTTCGAGGTTGGCCCATGGGAATTATGGGAAATGTAAGTAAATGTCAATGTGGGGGAGTTAGTACAGTTTCTTGACTCTTGAGATCAAGTCGAGTAAAAATATTACAAAATCGGAGGTTACCTGCGAATACAGCATTGGTCAATTGGACGACGACGACAATTTTCTTCCCACCGACGAAAGATTACAGGTCCTTTTCCTCATCAGCCTGAGAGGTCTTCATAAACACCATACTAGTAGATGGGATATGTGTATCGGAGTCGCTCGCGTACTCGCGACGAATCGTGTACACATATCGGGACCTGTCGCCAGCGCTAGGCGATCTGATTGCCGGCCCACTCGCGAACTGCATCCCAGTCGAGTGGGTGGAGTAGTATTCGACCGGGCTCTTCTGCATAGCGACGAGTATGATTATGAGCGTTGGATATAAACCCTGCGTAGGCCCAAGAAAATAAGTATCAGGGATACACGTGCCACAGAACTCACTGAGACAAACAACAATACGTGGTTCATGACAGCGAAGCCTGGCGCTGGTATCAAGTCAAACGCAGAGATCAAATATAAAATCTGAAATAGCGCCGTGAGACCCTCTGCGAGCATAGACGCTTATGGAAGGACGTACCCAAAGGCAGCAATAAATAAAACCAGACTCTATGAGCAGTGCGAAGAGCCTCTCGACCCTCGCAGATCCACTTCCTTCGCTCAAGTATTTCCTGATCGTGATGCGGTGTTGCCTATGCCGGCGACATAGTCAGAGATGGCCGTCGGGCGGAGGACGCCAGAAGAGCGCACCAGGCCTTCCAGGCGATCAACCCGGTGGAGAGCAAATTAGTTCCCAGTGTTGGGCCAACCATGATTAGGGGGCCAAAATTCACGGTGCCTCGGAGTCCTGCAGCGGCAGGAGAATAGTAGGGCAGGTCGGAGTTGAATACGGGTGCGAGGCTGAGACCAAGTTCACACCCAGCAGCAGCTACGAGCGTCGGTTATCGGTGAGTACTTAACGGCGACTACGAAGGAACCCTTTTATGTACCTGTGGTCCCAAGGATAAAGAGCAAAAGAATGGCGATGACGCGTTTATCTCTGTTCCAGAGAACCACCGCACGCCAGGCACAGACAATGTCGCTTAAAATATACTGAACGGCCTTTAGTTGAGTCAAGCAGGTTGCATGCAAGCGTCGTGCAGGCGCACCATCAGGCGTGTGGCGGTTGCCTTTACGGCGAGAGCGACATTAATGTGGCGACCAGACCATAACTTCCCAGGCGTGGGGAGGTCAAATAAAAACCCGAAGACAACCTGGATTTCCTGAAACAAGAGAGCTGTCTCTATCACCAGTGCGATGATCCCCAAGACGAACATGAAAGTCGTGATCGCAAACATTGACATTCTAGGCCGAGATGAAGTGAAACCTGGTTTGCGCCTGCCAGTGAAAGCCATCTACTGTAAGCGTGCATCGTCCTTCCTCCGGGAGCATAAATGAACCTCACAGGAGGATGTGGACCGAAGTAACGTAGAGTACGATATAGACGCCTGTGGTGCACAACAAATAGCTTAACTAGAGCAACAACGAAGTCTCTTGTCCCTCACCATATACGATACCAACAAAAAGGTTGCCGTACACTGTCACTTTGTATTGATCGTAATACTCGGAAAAGTTGAAAGCATCCGAGCCGCTGGACATGGAGGCGAAATGGAGTGGCGGAGACTTCAAGTTGGGCGGAGGGCAAGTACGGGGTAGACAAAGCACATCGCTCCCCGCGGATTCTATACATCCGTTGTCGCCTGACGCTGTCAGAGGCTCTGAGTCAGAGCGAGGACTACCGACTGTATGTCAGTGCCAGTGAGGGAAGTCAACAGTCTCAAATCCAAATGCCAGTGGCGTGAGACCTCTGAATCTCGGACCGAGTCCTGTGTTCCACTCGCGACATCCAGCCTCGTTTGGCCAAAGCATCACATCGTGTTATCAATTATGCGCTCTTCCCCTCGTGCTTCTATCGTTCCGTGACTGCGGCGTTTAGAGGGTTCGTGTGATCTGTTTCTATAATTTACCACGTTGTCCGATTTGGGTGAATCAACCACATGCTGGTCCACATCCATCGAATACATCGCCTTCCCGCTGATGCGAATGTTAACGTGGTTGTCCTGATCCTACAGCGTACAGTATTGAATTCTAACCTGTTTCCGCTATCAATGTCTTCCATTCCGGTACAGCGCGCAGACCCCACTTGTACAAAGCCTGGAGGTCCGTGCGCCATCTCATGGTGGATCTCCCAGGACGTTGGTATGGCTCGACATACACATACACCCACTAACTCCGCGCCGGTCTGGTGAACTCGGCCAACCCTTTTTAGTGCTCTTCTCTATATGCTGTTCGTCTTGAAACTGTTCACTTAGCTGTTTACATGTTCACATATTGCCCCTTTCTCCCTAAGTGGCGTAGTAGCTACCAAGCCCTCCCGTGATAAGTCTGAGGACGATCCCAGTACGATTCTATCCCATTCGCTTTCCACACATGTGTGACACACTCCTCGCAGTCGTCCTAAGAAATGGGACCGAATCGCAGGCTCTTACGCTCTGGATTCGCCATCCTCGTGGCCTACACGGTTATGGAGATCCAGGCTACCGCTACGCCCGGTCCGTTAGGTACTAACCCGCCCGACCTCGCGAAGCTGGAAACCCTGAGCACTTATGACCTGTTGTGTCGCCACGGAGCCAAAACGAGTTATCCGTCCCAGTCCCCTCAATCTAAGGTCTTCCCCGGGCCCGGGCGCTCACGCAAATGTCCGAGTCCTCCACAGAACCCGACAGGGCCAATCCGCGGTGGCCGGTGTCGTTTATGGTGACTTATGGTACTGTTACAGACAACGATCGTCGTCTGCTTGTTGAGCCTGAGATGGGGTGATGGTGCCGCTCTCATCGTCCTCGTGACAGGGTCGTATTAACATGGAAAAGCAGATCTCGACCTTTGTTCTGTTCCGCGCGTTGGACTACGGAATGGAGAACTGAAGCATTGCGCTGCGTATTCCGGAAAACTGGCCAGAGTAAATGAAGATCACGCATGTCGGATCTACAACCAACGTGTGATCCCTCGCGGTGGATGCCAAGGTCAACTTTGCGAGGGCTCGTACAGGATTCTCGCGCGCCAATTGACAAGGTCAGCTCGCTCACGCCGAGGTGCATACGACGGAGCTTCTTCCGAGCTCCAGAGTCCAGATGCGAGTCGGGGACGTATCACGCGTTCCTGCAGTGCTGGCCCGCCCTCAAGTCGCGCGCAAGGAGGATTTCTGGATGGACGTGGTGGGCACAAAGGAGAAACCGAATGGTGTGTGGACGATCTCGCCCTTAACAAGCATGTTCAGCCTCACGGGTATTACACCAGGACTCTACTTAGCGACGTTACAGGAACACGCTCAGCTCGTAGTTCGGTCTGTTGCGCCCGTTATTCCGAAGCTAGAGCTGAAAGCGGGATTTGAGTACAATACTACATACCAAAACTCCAAATTAGCCAATAAATGTACTTTGTTTTTCCCACCCAGGCACAGCACAGTAAGATAAAAAGGTGTTTGGGCGGGCGTACAGTAAATTGAATTCGAGGTCGGTCCAAAGTGGACGGTGACAATTTTCATCCCATCGACCGAAGATCACAGGCCGTTTTCCTCATCAGGGGTCTTCATAAACACCATACCAGCAGATGGAACTTGTGTATCGGAGTTGCTCGCGTACTCACGACGAGTCATGTGCAGGTGTTGTTGCATGTCACCAGCCCTGGTCGGTCTGGGTGCTGGCCCACTCGCGAACTGCATTGGAGTCGAGTAGGTCGAGAAGTGTTCAACCGGGCTCTTCTGCATGGCGACGAGGATGATTATGAGTGTCGGATATAGGCCCTTCGTGGAGTTGGTATTTAGTGCCCAAGAGTATGTATATACAGAACACATGCGCCGTTGAACTCACTGAGGCAAACACCAAGACGTGCTCCATGATAGTTAAGCCTGGGTCAGGTATCACGTAGAACGCCGAGATCAAATATATAACCTGAAATAGCGCAGTGAGCCCTTCTGCAAGGATAGATTCTTTCGTGTAGGACATACCCAAAGGCAGCAATAAATAAAACCGGATTCGATAAGCAAAGCGAAGACCCTCTCGACCTTCACAGATCCAGTTGCTTCACCCAAATGTTTCCTGACTAAGACGCGGTGTTGCCTACGCCAGCGACATGGTCAGAGATTGTTGCCGGGGGAGGACGCGACAAGAGCGCACCAAGCCTTCCAGGCGATCAACGCGGTGGATACCAGATTAGTTCCCAGCGTTGGGCCAACCACGATTAGGGGACCCGCATCCCCTGCGGTTTCATTTGCCCCGATGAGGTCGTAGGGGAAACCGAACCTGAAGCTGGGTGCAAGGCTAAGAACAAGTTCATATCCAGCAGCAGCTACGACCGTTGGTTCCTGATCAGCACAGAATGGCGACTATGAGGGATCCCTTTATGTACCTGTAGTCGCAAGGATGAGGAGTGAAAGAATGGCGATGATGCGTTTGTCTCTGTCCCAGAGAACCACCGCACGCCAGGCACAGATAATATCACTTAGAATATACTGAACAGCCTTTAGTTGAGTCAAGCCAATGGCATGGAAAAATCGTGCAGGCGCACCATCAGGCGTGTGATAGTTGCCTCTACAGCAAAGACGACGTTGATGAGATATGTAGACCGTCTGTTGGCACCCGTGGGGTCAGGGAAGAGCTGGGGAGTCTGGTTTTGCTGAGTTTGCTGAAACCCGAGAGTGGTCTCTAGCACCAGTGCGATGATTCCTAAGACGAACATGAAAGTCGTGATTGCAAACATTGTCATTCTAGGCCGAGACGAGGTGAAACCTGGTTTGCGCCTGAAAGTCATCTACTGTAAGCGTGCGTCATCCTTCCTCCGGGAGCATAAATGAACCTCACAGGAGGATGTGGACCGAGGTAACGTAGAGCACGGTGTAGACGCCTGTGGTGAACAAAAAATGGCTTAGAAGCTGGAGCAACAACGACAAGTCTCTTGTCCCTCACCAAATACGATACCAACAAAAAGGTTGTCGTACACTGTCAATTTGTATTGATAGTAATACTCGGCAACGTCGGGAGCATCCGAGTCGCTGGACATGGAGGCGCGGAGGGTCGGGCGGAGGGCAAGTATGGGGCAAACAAAGGACATCGCTCCCCACGGATTCTTAAGGAGTATACATCTGCTGTCGCCTGATGCTCAGAGCGAGGACCGCCGACTGTATGTCAGTTATGTGGGGTGCCGGAGGGGGCACTGCTGCACGAAAGGGACAGGCCGTTGAGGGAAGCTAACAGTCTCAAATGGTCCAAAGGGCGTGAGACAGATCAAAGAAAATGACCATCTCCTATGGTACCAATACTGTTAGTGGCAAAGGCACGTTGTGGTTGTCACTTTTGGCAACCTGGGCCGGAGTCATCGGAGAAGATGTGCACTGGCTGGCACCACCGTGACATCTGTCTCATCAGACCGAGGCGTTTATGTGGCCTAAAAATTTGCTCCTGCTTCCTAGGGATTCCTGTCAAAATATACGAAATACAGTTGTCGGCTTCAGAGCATCAGAGAGATCAGAATCATCAGAGATGGCGTGCGAATGCGATGACTCATCGATATTGGCGCGAAACTCCGACTGATGGACTGATGGACAGATGGTAAGTCAACCCATTAGATCATTAGAACTTGAGTCATATCAAAACTAACGAAGCCATCATCACTGGAACTAAGTATCATAACGGTCACTGTTATTATGAAAATGGTTAATTGTTTGCTTGATTGTTTGTATTGGTCTCACTGGCAGTCTTGGTCTCTGTAGACCCTTGATCGCAAGATCAAACTTGAGCTTGAGCGCTTGGGCCCCGAACCATCCATAAGAAGTCAGTCAAGAAAGCTGCCAGGCAGCACTGCCGCAGCAGCCTACGGTCTCACGCAAGGTGCAGTGGCCCATTCCCAGCACTGTCACAATGGTGATGCAGTGATGCGTCTAGTTTGTATCCGTGAATCAAAACACTAGCACTGTTGACTCGATAAACTGGCGCAGTTCATGATCTCGCCCGGGTGACGCACAGCCAGGGCTTCTGTTTCCACGCCGACGACTGGACGTTCGTGGTGTCGCTCTACCATCAAGAGCATTGTCTGTTCTACTTGCACAAGCAGCTTGCGAGCCGCACCAGCAAACGCCGATCTCCGCACTATTAACACTGCCTGAATTACCTCTGTCAGTAGGCACTGTGCCATCTCGACCTCACGTTCAAGCTAGAAGACCCGCAACACGCTACTTAGAGGTGGGCACAGGTCGGCGGACAGATACATACGTGCCGCGATCTCGAACCAGCAGGGTACAATGCGAGGGACTGCCAGTGGCTAGATTAAATATTATTTTCTGAAGGGGATCCGGCTGTTCAGTGAGTCCCTTTGCGGTCACATAATCGGGCGACCTCTGAAAATCTGAATCTCGGTCCGAGTCCTGTGTTCCACTTGCGACACCCAGCCTCGAGTTTGACCGAACCATCACATCGTGTTATCATCCGATCTGTGCAATTAGGCGCTTTCCCCCTCGTGCTTCTTTAAGATCGTTCCGTGACTGCGGCGTTAGAGGGTTCGTGTGATCTATTTCTATAATTTGGCACCATATTGTCCAATTTGGGTGGATCAAGCACATCCATCGAATACATCGCCTTCCCGTTGATGCGAATGTTGATGTGGTTGTCCCGACTCCAACAGTGTACAGTATTGAATTCTAACCTGTTTCCATTCAAGTATCAATGGCTTCCACTCCGGTACAGCATGCAGATTCCACAAAGCTCGGAGGTCCGTGCG
The DNA here is from genome assembly GCA_021525775.1 of Lactarius deliciosus. Classification (NCBI taxonomy): domain Eukaryota; kingdom Fungi; phylum Basidiomycota; class Agaricomycetes; order Russulales; family Russulaceae; genus Lactarius; species Lactarius deliciosus. The sequence continues at coordinate 17,003 of JAKELK010000521.1, forward strand.
CCATCTCATGGTGGATCTCCTAGGACGCTGGTATGGCTTGACATACACACACACACCCACTAACTCCGCGCGGGTCTGGTGACCTCGGCCAACCCTCTTCTCTATATGCTGTTCGTCTCGAAAACTGTTCACTTAGCTGTTCACATGTTCACATATTGCCCCCCTCTCCCTAAGTGGCGTAGTAGCTACCGAGCCCTGCCCAGGGATAAGTCTGAGGACGACCTCAATGATAAAAAGCGCTAGGATCCCAGTACGATCTTTGTGACGCATCCTGTCCTCACAGTCGTCCTAAGATATGGGACCAAATCGCAGGCTCCTACGTTTCGGAGGCGTCATCATCGTGCCTCACACGGGTATGGAGATGCTTGGGCTAGCGCTACGCCCGGTCTGTGGACCCTCGTAATAGATGCCAGGGTCAACATGCGGAGGCTCTTGCAGAGGAGCCCAGTCGCATTGATACTGTAAGGCCGGTGCATTGCGCCAAAGTACAGTACGGCGGTGCGGTGCTCCACACACGCGCCGGTACGTAACACGCGTTCCTGATGGCTGTCCGCAAGGCGCACGCAAGGTGGATGGCTGGGTATTTGGCTGGCTAGATGTGACGAACACAAGACAGAAGTCAATTGGTGTGTGAATGACCCCGCAGTTATTCAACCTCACGGGTATTGCAGCACCAGAAAATCTGACACCACGGGACCACGATCAGCTCGTAACTTAGCTCAGTCAGTTTTACGTGTCACTACGAAGCTAGAGCCGGAAAACCAAATTTGGGTATAGTACATGCCAACACTTCAAAATAGTAAATAGACGTAGTGTACAGTAAGCGATGACGGAGGCTGAATTCAAGGTCAGTCCATGGGAATGATGCGAAGAGTAGGAGATTGTCAGTGTGGGGGGAGTAAGTACCGCTCTTAACATATAGCTGGGCTTTCGTGAGTCTACAGAGAACTAGAGTCAATGTAGTTAATGTAATTTCGTACACGCGAACACCAGTAAAGAGGTATTACAGATATATTTCCAAGTCGAACGCGACCTGGAATACGGCATAATTCAACAGGACGACGACGGCAAATTACTTACAAAAGGTCACAGGTCCTTGTCCTCAGAGGTCTTCATAACACCATAGATGGCGCTCGCTTATGGGGGTCGTTCGTATTCTCCTGACAAATCGTGTATACGTATGGTGGCATGTCGCCAACTCTGGGCGGTCGGAGTGCCTGCACCCTCGCGAACTGCATCCCGGTTGAGTGGATCGAGTAGTATTCCACCGGGCTCTTTTGCATGGCGACGAGGATGATTATGAGCGTCGGATATAAACCCTGTGCTGAGTCGGCATTTCGTGTTCAAGAGGATGTGCATAAGGCGAACTCACTGAGACAAACAATAAGACACCATCCATGATAGCGAAGCCTGGCGGCGGTATCAAGTCGAACGCAGAGATCAAATATACAATCTGGAATGGCACAGTGAGCCCTTCTGCGAAGATTTCGGAAGTAGGACATACCCAAAGGCAGCAATAAATAAAACCGGACTCAACGAGCAGAGCGAACACCCTCCCGACCCTCATTGATCCACTTGCTTCGCCCAAATGTTTCTTGACAGAGACGCGGTGTTGCCTACACCGGCGACATGGTCAGAGATGGCCGTCGGTAGCCGGACGCGAGACAAACGCACCAAGCCTTCCAGGCGATCAATCCGGTGGAGACCAGATTGGTTGCCAGTGTTGGGCCAACCATGATTAGGGGTCCCTGGTTGCTTTGAAAACTAACTTGGTTGGAGGGGGGCCCGAGGCCGAGACCAAGTTCACACCCAGCAGCAGCTACGAGCATTGGTTCCTGATGAGCCCAGAATGACGACTAAACGGGAACCGATTAATGTACCTGTTGTCCCAAGGATGAGAAACAAAAGAATGGCTATGACGCGCTTATCTCTGTTCCAGAGAACCACTGCGCGCCAGGCACAGACAATATCGCTTAGGATATACTGAACAGCGTTTAGTTGAGACAAGCAGATGGCATCGAGGCATCCTGCAGGCGCACCATCAGGCGTGCAATCGTCCCCTCTACCATAAAGACGACAAAGAGGCGATAGAAAGACCATGTATTGGCCGTGTCGAAGTTGCCAAGGAAGAACTGCATTTCCTGAAACCCGAGAGCGGTCCTGAGCACCAGTGCGACAATTGCCAAGGCGAACATGAATGTTGTAATTCCGAACATGACCATTCTAGGCCGAGAGGAAGTGAAACCTGGTTTGGCCCTGAGGAAGTCACCTACTGTAAGCACATCACCCTTCAAGAGCACAAATGAACCTCACAGGACGTGGACCGAGGTAACGTAGAGTACGATATAGACACCTGGGATACAGAGCACAATGGCTCAGAAACTGGAGTAGTGACGGCGAGTCTCTTGTCCCTCACCATATACGATACCGACAAAAAGGTTGTCGTAGACTGTCAGTTTGTATTGATAGTAATACGTGGCAACGTCAGGAGCATCGAAGCCAGAGGACATGGTGGCGAAATGGAGTGGCAAAGAGCCCTGGCAGATCAGAGGGTGGGGCCAAGGACTCGGCCAAGGACTCGGATGGGGTGAACAAAACCCATTGTTCCCCGCAGATTCTTAAATAGTACGAAATGTGATCGGAAATTGAGGGAATTAAAGCCAACACGCTCAAAGAAGAGACTGGGATGTTTACGGTGCCTGGCGGCCCTGGCAACTCACACCAGCTCGTAAGGAATTCCTGTGCAATAAATGGAGACGAGATACTCTCCTGTAGTCATCCGAAAGACAGCGTGCGAATATGCGATGACGCGTCGACGGCGTCGTTGACAGACGATCGCAGAGAAGCGCTCGACTAGGACCGTTCTTTCTTTTATTTATGAAATCCATTTGTATTCAATCGCCACCAGTAAGCCCGATTTCTCTGTACGTACAAACAACTATGGGATTACGGACGTGATACAGAGACAACTACTGAGTAATGAAAGCAAAGCCGTATGTCAAAATCAACAACTCTACTTGCAGCAGCACCATAGGAGTGAGCAAGCCATTTCGTATTTGCAGGATGACGAAGGTGCGCGAAGTATGGTGGGGACGGCGGCTAAGAAGTGTCCAGGGCACGAGTCAGCTGTCCCGGGTTGATCGGAGGTGGGCACGCGGCCCAGGGTACGACTGCTACATGGTAGGCGTGTCCAGACAGGACATCTCGACCCGAGGGGCGTTTGCAGGGATAGCCCCGAAGTAGCCCCGACTGAGCTACCTGTTTCGTGGGAAGGGTCGTCCCACCTTTCGAGTGTTCATGCATGTTCATGGGCTGCTTAGATTGCCGTCTCGTCAGAGATCTGGTGCCCAATTGTCTAGCTCGGGTACTGCCGGGCGCAGCTATCGTGTCGTCATCCCCCCGCTCGTGGGCCAAACGTAGGGGGACATAACAAGGGGCAGGTTTACTGGGGCATTACTTGCTGTACCGGGTAGAGTTAAAGATCGAGTCAGACCTCGTTGTACCAGGGGGAGAAAAAGACGGGGGGGATGTCGCGTCAAGGTCGACGACGGTGAGAAACGTGCAGGAGCTGTCAAGGCAACTTGCGTGCTCGAGAGTGTGCTCGTATCGTGGCTGCATCGTTATGATGGTGTTCCCATAGCCAGTAACGGCTGTGGCCCCCAGGCCTCTCAACCAGAGCGCGAGCATAAGGGATATGATGGTGGTATTGGAATCCTGGAATTGGCCCCCCAAAAGTATCGTAACTCTCACAGATCCAGTCTTAGTTTTCAAACTTCATACAGTACTAGTACGGTCATGGTTCTATTCTATTCGCTTTCCACTCAAATGGTACGCACTCCTGTCCTGATAATACCCACCCAGTTGTCATAACTTGAACTACTAAATTAGTACTAATAGGACAGAAACATTATTACGCTTCAGGTTCGTCATTACCGCGACTTGCACGGTCCTCGACATTGTCCTCCTTCTCTCCTTGCGACCACTACCGTGACACTCGGCCCATCTACCCCTCCCACGACTGGAATCCTTGACTTCGACATGTTGTACTGCAACGGAACCAAGACGAATTCCCAGTTCTCCCTGATCCACTGGCGAAGTCTGCCTCGTAAGTGTCCGCTGCAGAACACAACAAGGTCTATCCGGAATGGCCAGGGTAGTTTATGTCGGGGGCATATCACGCGTTCCTGCTTGCTTGCACTCAAGCGCGCAAGGAGGACCGTCGGGCAACGTGATGAGCGCGTAGGAGAAGCTGATTCGTGCGTGGATGATCTCAACATGTGCGGCCCCGCGGCCATTACCAGGACTTGACTCGGTGCTACACCAGACGACCTGACGTTAATATTACAGGGGTACGATCGGCTCGTAGACCGGTCTGTTTTATGCCCGTTATTCCGAAGCTAGAGCCAGAGAGCCAAAGTATGTGTCAAAACTTCAGATTAAGCAAATAGATTTGCCTGCCCGTACAGTAACAAAGAAAGGGTGTTTGGAACTGATTTCGAGGCTGGTCCGTGAGAATAATGCGAAGAGTGAGCAACTGTCAGTATGGAGTAGATATAGCCGGGCATTTGTGAGTCTACAAAGTACTAAAGTCAATGTAGTCGGTGTCTTGGTCGGTGTGCTTTTCATACACGCTAACACCAGTAAAGACGAAGTATTCTGTTACCCGCGAATATGGCATACCTCAACAGAACGATGATGACAATTTACAGGCTCCTTTCCTCATCAGAGGTCCTCATAACAGATGGAACTTGCTTATCGGAGTTGCCTGCGTTCTCGCGAAAAGTCTTGTACACATATAGTGGCACGTCGTCGCTAGCCATGGGCGGTGCGAGTACCGGTCCCCTCGCGAACTGCATTGGAGTCGAGTAGGTCGAGTAGTGTTCGACCGGGCTCTTCTGCATGGCAACGAAGATGATTATGAGCGTCGGATACAGACCCTTTGTTAGGTTGGTATTCAGTGCCCAAGAAAATGTGGAACAGGAACGCGTGTGCCACAGAACTCACTGAGATGAACACTAAGATGTCATCCATGATGATAAAGCCCGGCGGCGGTATCATGTCGAGCGCAGATATCAAATATACAATCTGACATAGCGCAGTGAGCCCTTCTGCGAACATAGACACTTTCGGGAGTAGGACATACCCAAAGGCAGCAATAAAGAAAACCGGACTCGATGAGAAGAGCGAACACCCTGTCAACCCTCATAGATCCAGTTCCTTCGCCCAAATGATTCCTGATTGAGACGCGGTGTTGCCTACACCGGCGACATGGTCAGAGATGGCCGTCGGGGGTCGGACGCGAGACAAACGTACCAAGCCTTCCAGGCGATCAATCCGGTGGAGACCAGATTGGTTGCCAGTGTTGCGCCAACCATGATTAGGGGTCCGTTGCTCTGAAAACTGGCTGGGCCGGAGGGGGGTACAAGGTTGAGACCAAGTTCACATCCAGCAGCAGCTAGTGTTGGTTCCCGATGAGCCCAGAATGACGACTATGAGAGATCAGTCATATGTACCTGTTGTCCCAAGGATGAGGAACAGAAGTATGGCGATGACGCGTTTGTCTCTGTTCCAGAGAACCACCGCACGCCAGGCGCAGACAATATCACTTAGGATATACTGAACGGCGTTTAGTTGAGTCAAGCAGAGGGTATGGAAGTATCTTGCGGGCGCACCATCAGGCGTGCAATCGTTCCCTCTACCAACAAGACGACAAAGATGCGACCGAAAGACCATGTATTGGCAGATGTTGTGCCGAGGAAATACTGAATATCTTGAAATTCGAGAACATTCCTCAATACCAGTGTGATGACTCCCAAGGCGAACATAAAAGTGGTGATTCCAAGCATGAACATCCTGGGCCGAGACGAAGTAAAATCTGGTTTGCTCCTCAAGAAGCCATAAGCATGATCGTCCTCCCAGAGCACAAAAGAACCTTACAGGAGGACGTGGACCGAGGCAATGTAGAGTACGATATAGACGCCTGTGATGCACGGCACAATGGCTCAGAAACCGGAGTAGCAACGGCGGTCTGTTGTCCCTCACCATATACAATACCGACAAAAAAGATTGTCGTACACTGCCTGTTTGTATTCATCATCATAAAGGACAACGTTGATTTGAATGTTGGGAGCAATGTTGTTGGACATAACGGCAAAATGGCGTGGCAGAGGGCAGGTTAGAGCGTGAGGCCAGGTATGGGGCAAACAAAGCAAATTGCTCCCCCGGATCCTTTGCGCTGGAGGGTTCTTAAGTGGTAGACACTTGCTGTAGCCGCTGTCAGAGCGACCGTCAACTACAGTATATTTCAATTGTGTGGGGCATCGGAGCAGCGCCGTCCGAAAGGGCCATATCGTGGATCAGAAGTTGACGGAAAGCCAACTGAAATATTAATGAGACATCACATGCATTGCATCTGTCCCATCATTTTACGTTTCCTCGTAACTCGCACGAGCAAGCGCACGAGCTCCTTAAAATGAATTTCTCACAGTACAGAAATGACAGACGAGAAAGTCATCGAGACGACGTGCGGGATGAGTCGTCATTGACAGTAGAAGAATCGCAGAGTAGCGCCTGTGACTTGCCTTTCAAGCTTTCATTTTTACATTCTACTTGCATTCTGGCTTAGTAATGCGGTCCAATCGATGTACGTACAAACAACTGCAATAACATGGGCGTGATACCGAGACAACAACCCGTAATTCCTACAGTACTGGGCTACAACACGGCAGTTACAGTTATGAGTGAGTTCCCCTGCGAAGCCGAGCACCTCGTATACCAAAACCAACAAACCCGCAGTAGCACCACAAGAGTGGGCAAGCCGTTTCGTATGCAGGGTAGCCACCTGGCTCCAAATAAACGGAGGTTCGTGAACTGTGGTAGCGACGGCGGCTAAGAAGTGTCTAAGGCACGGGTTGGCTGTCTCGGGTTGATCGGAGGTGGGGCACGAGGCCTGGTACCGACTGTAATCACCACACGACGGCAGCATGGTGGGTGTCTCCGGACAAGGCGCTTCGCCCTAAGGGGGGTTTAGGGTGTTTGCAAGGATACCATAACGGTAGCCCCGACTGAGCTACCTGTTCCACGGGGAGGGTCATGGACGCCCTGCGAGAGTACATGCAAGGCAAGGTACATGAGCTGTCCGGCTCGCCGGTCCGGTCCCATCAGAGGTCTCAGCGGTGCAGGTGTCCTGAGCACAGCCTTCCTTGAGGCACACTGCTATTTGTCGTGATCCTCCCGCTCGGAGGCCAGACGTAGGGGTGGCTTGCTGTACTGGGAAAAGGCGAGGATTGAGTCGGACCCCCTGCTGTACTAGGGGGAGAAGAGGGGGATATCTGTCGTCAAAGTCGACGATGGTGAGGACCGTGTAGGAGCTGTCAAGGCAACCTGCCTGCCGAGGCTGTATGTGTCCCGATACCCAGCGATAGTTATTTCCCCCAGGAGAAGCGCCTTCAACCAGAGCACGAGACCCCAGGAAGATGGTGGAACGAGTTCAAGGAGGGTGCCTAACTAATGCTTTCTAGGGGCTAGTGACGTCCCATCTTCCTTATGGGCGACCTTGGTTCGATGGGCAGACGGAAAGTGGCCGGTCTCTGCCAGAGTGACGATGGAGCACTGGCAAAGAGCGGCGTAGTCTTTGAGTGAACGGTCGAGGCAGCACGTGCTCGTATCCTCTCTTTACCCTCCATCCTCTCGAGCTCTCGACTGGTTCAAGGAACCGGAACACTTTTATTTCACCCGCCCGCCATGCCCAGTAATTGCCAAGGGCTCAGTGATGAGGCTCCCCGTATTCCGACCCTCATCAGCTCGCTCCCGGGCCCACCACCCGTCGCGACCTCGCCTCGGAAACGAGAACCCTTCATCCCCGATCGAGAAGGACTTCGTGCTTCAGCCCAATCTCTGTGTAGTCTGCCAGCTTAGTTGCTTCCTCGCTACTGCCTCACATGCGCCGTCCTCCTTCCCTTCCGGCGCCACACTGAACCCAAACGGATAGCAAGGCAGTGACTCACAGAGACAACTTGAAGCTCGAGGCTCGAAGATTGAAATCCTATCAAAACCGACGAAGCACTCAACACCCGTCTGAAGCGGTTTCAAGTGCAACCCCGGCGGAACTTGAGCTTGAAGATCGCAGTCGTATCAAAACTATAGAGCCTTCACTAGCACCGGATTGATCTCGCCCTCAGTTCAGGTCCGCGCGTTGGACTATGGGATGGAGAACTGCGGCCTAGACGGGTCACCGGCAAAGACGCCAAAGACTGCTTGGGCCTTCTCCACTTGCTCTTCCTCATCTCCAAAGAACTTGAGCGCGCTGGAACACACCACGCGCCTTGTCGACCTTGCTGCGTTCCTCCTCGAATTTGCCTCATTTGACCCAAACTCGTGGTTCGGGTCGAACGGCAATCCAACACCCGTAAATAGCACTGGCACGGTCAACTTCGTTATAACGGATCTCGAGTTTAATGTAGGCCTGCCACGTCTTGTCATCAGGTCCCACGACATTCTGTAATGCGGGTCAGAGGTATGGAGAGTGGTCGCCAAGGCCACTTGGGGAGGCTCTCATACAGGACCCCCCGCGCCGCATTGACAAAGTTAGCTCGTTCACGCCAAGGTAAAATACGACAGAGCAGCTTCCGAGCTTCAGATGCGAATTGGGGACGTATCACACGTTCCTACTGGCTTGCCCTCAAGGCGCGCGAGGGGGATTGTCAGCAGACGTGACGAGAACAATGGAGGAGCCGATGCGTGCGTGGATGATCTCACTGTTATCGCATATGCAGCTTCGCGGCTATTACCAGGACTTTTACTTGGTGCGGCACCAGACGATCTGAGTACAGGAGCAGGATCAACTCATAGTTCGGCCTGTTACGTGCTGGTTTCCGAAACTTGAGCCGGAGAGCCAAATTTGTGCACCGTAAGTTACATGCCAAAATTTCAAATTAGGAAATCGATGTGCTTTGTTTTGCCCGCCCGAGTACAATACAGTAAGCAAAGGTATTTGGGCGGTGCTGGTGCAAAGTGGACCGGACCAGTGTGGGAATGATGCGGAAAGTAAGCGATGTCAGTGTGGGAGAGAACAAGGATCGTTTCTTGACATCCAGCTGGGCTTGATATATAAAGGACTCAGTCAATGTAGTCGACGTGCTTTTCATATACGCTAGAAGGCATCACACACTACAAAGTCGGACGCTACCTGCGAATACGACAGGATGACGACGACATTTTACTGACCAAAGGTCACTGGCGCATTTCCTCCTGGAGTCTTCATAAGGACCTCGGACGGAACTTGCTTATCGGAGTCGTTCGCGTTCTCGCGACAAATCGTGTACACGTATGGTGACATGTCCCCAGCCCTGGGCGGTGCAGTGCCGGCCCCCTCGCGAACTGCATTCCGGTCGAATAGGTTGAGTAGTATTTGACAGGACTCCTCTGCATGGCGACGAGGATGATTATGAGCGTCGGATATAAGCCCTGTGCCGGGACTATTTTAGTGCCAAGAATGTATATAAGGAACACATGTGCCGCAGAACTCACTGAGACAAACAATAAGACATTGTTCATGACAGAGAAGCCTGGGTTAGGCATCACATTGAACGCCGAGATCAAATATACAACCTGAAATAGCGCAGTGAGCCCTTCTGCGAGCATAGACGCTTATGGACATACCCAAAGGCAGCAATAAATAAAACCGGACTCAATAAGCAGAGCGAACACCCTGTCGACCCTCACAGATCCAGTTCCTTCGCCCAAATGTTTCCTGACTGAGACGCGGTGCTGCCTACACCAGCGGTATGGTCAGATATGGTCGCCAGGGTCGAATCCAAGACGAGCACACCAAGCTTTCCAAGCGATCAACCCGGTGGAGATCAGATTGGTTGCCAGTGATGGGCCGACCATGATTAGGGGACCAGAATTCGCAGTGATTGGAATAATGTTATAGGGTGGTTTGAAGATGGGTATGACGCTGAGACCAAGTTCACATCCAGCAGCAGCTACGAGCGTTGGTCCTGATGAGCAAACGACGACGACTAGGAGGGATCCCTTGTACGTGCCTGTAGTTCCAAGGATGAAGAGTAGAAGAATGGCGATGACGCGTTTGTCTCTGTTCCAGAGAACTACCGCACGCCAGGCACAACAATATCGCTTAGAATATACTGAACAGTCGTTAGTTGAGTCAAGCAGACGACAAGGAAGTATCGTACGTGCGCACCATTAGGCGTCTAAAGTTTCCACCACAACGAAGACGGCGCTGATGCGACTGAAAGGCCATACACTAGTATCCGTGAAGTCGAGTAACGACTTCATTTGCTGAAATCCGAAAGCTGTCTCTAGTACCAGTGCGACGATTGCCAGGGCAAACATGAAAGTTGTGATTCCAAACATGAACATTCTAGGCCGAGACGAAGTGAAACCCGGTGTGCTCCTGAAAGTGATCTACTGTCAGCGTGCATCATTTTTCTTTCGAAAGTATAAATGAACCTCACAAGAGGATGGAGCGAGGCAACGTAGAGTACGATATAGATACCTGAGGTGGAGAGAGCAATGGCTGAGAAACTGGAGTAGCTAACTTACGACTAGTCTGTTGTCCCTACCATATACGATACCAACAAAAAGGTTGTCGTAAACGGTCAGTTTGTATTGACTGTAGTAGAAAACGGGATCAAAAAATTCGGAACCATCGCTGGACATGACGGCGAAATGGAGAGGCGGAGAGCAGATCAAAGGGTGAGGCCAGGTTTGGAGAAAACGAGGCTCATTGCTCCCTGCGGATTTTTACGTAGTAGATGTTTGCTATAGACGCTGTCAGAGCAACCATCGACTATACTATAGGTCATTGTGTACCAATTAAAGGGGGCAGCGCCAGCGCCGTGCGAAATGGCCATAGTAGATGAAGTCGAGGGAAGTCAACAGGCTCAAATACAGTAGTCAAATAGTCCAAATGCATCGTGTCTGTCACATCATTTTGGGTTGCTCCACAACGCGCACCTGATGACAGTCCGGGACCGGATACATCGGAGAGACGGCGCGAACGCAATGACTCGTAGAAAAGCGCTCAAATCGGGCTTTTTCTTTTTCTTTTTGAAATCGATTTATATTCTGATAGGCCATGAACGTGCATGAACCCTGACTAGGCCTGACTGATCGCCGCCAGCCGCCCGGTCGCACTGTATGAACTACAAACAACTACGATGCATACGGAGATGATACCGAAGGGAGTCAAGAGACAACGTACCGTAACTCCTATGGCATTGGGCCTGCTACATAAGGATTACGAGGCTCACCTGCGGGGCCAGGGACTCGGATGCCAAACCGACAACACGCAGCAGCGCCACAAGAGTGAGCAAGCTGCCAGATGGACTGAACACGGCAAAGGCAACGACAAAAAAAACGTGAGGATAAAGGTGATGGACCGTTGCAGACCTCCATAGCAGTCGTCAATGCAAAAACAGAAAGGTAAACCGGCATCGTCGACACCGAGAGGTTTGAACGCAGAGTGGGGACGCTTGGCGCCAAATAAACGAAGATGAGTATACCGTAGTGGGGAGGTCTAAGAAGTGTCCTGCAGAGCACAGTCAGCCGTCCCGGGACAATCAGAGGTGGACGAGGCCCAGTGTAATCACCGCACGACGGCTGCACGGTAGGCATGTCCGGACAGGGCATTTGCAGGGATAGCTCCAAAGTAACCCCGACTGAGCTACCTGTTCCGTGGGAGGGGTTTCCCCACCTTTCGAGTGTTCTACACGTTCATGTGTTTGGCTTGTCGGTCTCGTCAGAGATCTGGTGCCCAGTCGTCCAGCGCAGGTACTGCCAGGCACCACTATCTTGTCGTCATCCTGCCGCTCGGAGGCCAAACGTAGGGGGACATAACAAGGAATGAGTTTACTGGGCACTGTTTGCTGTACCGGGCAGAGTTGAAGATCGAGTCAGACCCCCGTTGTACTGGGGAGAAGCAGAGAGGGGGGATAATGTCTGTCGTCAACGTTGACGACGATGAGGGCCGTGCAGGAGTTGTCAAGGCAAACTGCGTGCCCGAGAGTGTGCCCAGTGACGGGCTGCATGGTGTCCCCATAGGTGGTAATAGCCTAGGGGAGCAACCAGAGCGCGAGCTCTAACTTAGGGATGATGGTGGTACGATTGAAAATTGAGAGCACTTACATAATCATGGAATTGGCTACCAAAATACTGTATCGCGTATTGAGTAACGTTTATTCGTTTTCGTATGACACGCACTCTTGTCCTGATAGCACCCACCCAGCTATCCAAAGCAATAAGAAAAAAATGTTAATACACTTCGTCATCGTCGCGGCTTGCGCGGTTCTCGGCCAAGTTCTCAAAAGCTCCAAGTTCTCGTCCTTGTTCTCGCCGGCGTCCGTCTACCCCGCCAACCTTACGAAGCTGGAATCATCAATTTCGACTTGTTGTGCTGCAACGGAACCAAGGCGAATTCCCGGTTTCCCCCGATCCACTGGCAAGGTCTCCCTATCCGTGTGCAGTAAGCAAAGAAAAAATATTTATGGGCGGAACCGAATCCGAGGCGGGTCCATGGGAATGACGTGAAAAGTAAGCAATTGACAGAGAGAGCAAGTACAGATCTAGCCAGGCTTTTGTGAGTCTATAAAGACTAGTGTCAATGTAGTTGAGGTATTTTTCATATACGCAAACACCGATAAAGAGGGATTGCAGAAATGTTCCGTTACCTGCGAATACGACATACTTCAATAGAACGATGATGACAATTTACTCACCAAAGATCACAGGTTCTTTCCTCACAGGTCTTCATAAGACTGTAGATGGAGCGTGCTTATCAGAGTCCTTCGTATGCTCGCGGCAAATCGTGTACATGTGTATTGGCATATCGCTAGCTCTGGTCTGTCCGAGTGCTGACCTGGTTGCGAACTGCATTCTGGTCGAGTGACTCGAGTAGTATTCAACCGGGCTCTTCTGCATGGCAACGAGGATGATTATGAGCGTCGGATATAAACCCTGTGTTCAGTCGGTATTCGGTACCCAAGGGAATGTGTATAAGGAACACATGTGTCACAAAACTCACTGAGACAAACAATAGGACGTCGTCCATGACATTGAAGCGTGGCGCTGGTATCAAGCTGAACGCCGAGATCAAATATACAATCTGGAATAGCGTAGTGAGCCCTCTCGCGAGCATAGACGCTTCTGAGAGGAGGACGCACCCAAGGGCAGCAATAAATAAAAC
>JAKELK010000522.1:0-30096 GCA_021525775.1 Lactarius deliciosus
GCCAAACCCGCTCACTCTTGTCGCGAGCCTGTAACAACCCGAGTGTCCGTTTTTCAGCCATTCCCTATTTCTGCTCTACCCTGGACTGCACATCATAATCGAGCACCATGGCCGATCATGGCGATGGCAATATCAAGGGTCGTCGTCCGATGTCGTCCACTTAACGCGCGCGGTGAGCCCATGTCCAACGTGAATGCGGTGTCCCACTCGCCCCGCTCATTCGAGAACCGCAGAACTCGCGCGCGGTGCAAGGCCGCTCGTTCGAATGACCGGAAACCAGACGCTTATCGATCCGCCAGAGCCTGGCTCTGCCAGGAGAAGGCATCCTCAGGCCGCGCGACCGAACGGAAGACGATGGCGTTCTCGTTTGATAGAGTTACTGGTCCGCAGGCCCTCGAGAAGAGCCAGGGTACTGCTCGCAACAGACCCTCTTTGATGATCTCGGGAAAGAACTACTAGATCATGGATTTGCTGGATTTAATGCGTGTATTTTAGCCTGTGCGTGTCATTTCCGCTGCAACCTGAACCTAACTGACATCGTCCCGCATGCGAAGATGGACAGACTGGTAAGTCCATTAGTCCACTCGCGTTTCGTTGTCGCGCACACTGACCTTTGAAACAGGGTCTGGTAAATCGTATAGGTACGTGAAGAACCCATCCAAGATATGCTGCGATTCATCTATGTCACCTTCTCCACACCCCTTTCACTTGCCTCATTTCTGTCCTGTTCCCTTGCTCCCCTGGGCCATATTTCCGCGTGATACAGTATGATGGGCTGTGAGTTGCATAATCACATGATTCACACGTCACCTCGTTAAAGGAGCGTGCTTTCAGACGGACCGGACAAGGGTATCATCCCGCAGACATGTAGTGAGCTGTTTGTACGCGTGGCAAATAAATGTGCGGCAGATCAGCACCTCAAATTTACCGTTGAAGTCTCTTATATCGAGGTACGTGTTTACCTTACTCCAAGGCTCGTTTTTAAAGTCATACCTGTACAGATATACAATGAGAAGGTGCGCGACCTGCTAAACCCAAAGAATACTGGCAACTTGCGTGTGCGTGAGCACCCGATCCTGGGTCCTTATGTGGAAGATTTGTCGAAACTCGCGGTGAACAACTACGACGAGATGATGACGCTCATGGATGAGGGTAATAAGGCACGAACAGTTGCTGCAACCAACATGAACGAGACGTCAGTGACTGATCGGGTTTGTGGCACAAGTCTTCTTACCCACATAATTCCTTAGATCCTCGCGTTCGCATGCTGTTTTCACTCTCATACTTACTATGATGCGCCATGATGTGGATACGAAGTTAGACACGGAAAAGGTGTCACGGATCAGGTACTAGTGCTCGCCAATACTTCTACATCAGGGTCTGATACTCCATAGCCTGGTTGACCTTGCTGGTTCGGAGCGCGCGAATTCTACCGGTGCGACAGGTCAACGACTGAAGGAGGGCGCAAACATCAACAAGTCCCTCACGACTCTCGGCAAAGTTATTTCCGCGCTCGCGGCAGCTTCGAGTGGTGATGGTAAGAAAGGCAAGAAGAAGGGCGAGGACTTTGTACCTTATCGTGATTCGGTGTGTACGCGAACCCAAGCACTGCGCAAGGTCTAGCGGTTGACATACTTTTACAGGTTCTCACATGGCTTTTGAAGGATTCTCTTGGTGGGAACTCAAAGACAGCCATGATCGCAGCCATTTCGCCGGCAGATTACGAAGAGACCTTGAGTACGCTGCGGTATGCGGATCAAGCGAAGAAGATAAAGAATAAGGCTGTCGTCAATGAGGATCCAAACGCTAAGCTCGTGCGTGAACTCAAAGAGGAACTGGATATGCTTCGAGGTAGTCCTTGTCTCTATTAACCGTAGGCACTGACCGGAGCTTGAGCACAGCGCGCGTGGCGGGTTCGAGCGGCGAAGATGTTTATGACTCAAAGATCCCGCCGGAGAGGCAAAAAGTTACATATCAGGCCAAGGACGGCACACTCAAAACCGTCACCAAAGCTGAGCTACAGGATCAACTCGAGTCAAGCGAGAAGCTGATGCAAAGCCTCAATGAGACTTGGGAAGAGAAGCTCGAACGCACGCAAGAGGTGCAGAAAGAGCGCGAAAAGGCTCTCGAGGAACTCGGCATTACGGTTGAGAAGAATAACGTCGGCGTACATACACCAAAGAAGGTGCGTATATTGCCCCGTTCTGTCCACTCTCTCGATTGATGCCGCATCTCAGATGCCCCACCTTGTTAATCTGGTACGTAGCTTGTCTCATCTGATTGGAGTGATATAATTCTTATTTTTTATAGAACGAAGGTGAGTTTTCGTATTGAAGGTGACATGGGGGATTCATCGTGCACGGCAGATCCACTCATGAGCGAATGTCTAATATACCAACTAAAGCCTGGTAGAACAACGGTAATAATATTCGAGCGTCACTCTTGCCTGACTGACCTTTATTTTAGGTTGGGCGCCTGGACAGCGAAAAGGCCGCCCACATACGTCTAAGTGGTGACAATATTCTCGAAGAACATTGTTACTTTGAGAACACAGACGGTAAAGTCACATTGCACACAGTGACTGATGCCATCACTGTACGTGTTTCCCATCACTGCTTCGTGTATCGCTTCCGACAGTATACAGTTCTTGAACGGAAAACAAATTTCTGCTGGACAGGTGCGCGTTTACCCAAACTAGGCCTCTAGATGCTGAAGGTCTGTTCAGCCTCATAAGCTCCGCTCCGGCTTCCGCATCATTCTTGGTGAGGCATTTGGTGGTCATTGAGTTGAGCTCCCACTTACAAAGTATCAGGTGAACACCATGTCTTCCGTTTCAACAACCCAGAAGAAGTCCGGAAACAACGAGATCGCGCGACCATGAGGTCCAACCTACAATTCAGTCTGACTGCAGCTCCGCTAGGGTCGCGCCCTGATTCCCCTGCCTCGTCATCTGGCGAACAAGAAGATGTTGATTGGACATTTGCTAAGCGTGAAGCGGCGCTCGCTAGGCTTGGCTTAGACCCAGCACTGGACAGTCTCCCTGATGAAGACCTTAACAAATTATACGAGCGTATCACCCTGGTCAAGAATATTCGTGACCATAATCTAAAGCACCGACCCGAGAGCAGCCTTAGCCAAGCTGATGATGTGTGGAGCGAGTCTGGGCGTCCATTTTCAAGCGATGCCCTGACGGACGACACGAGCGTTGATGCGGGCCCGAGCCGTGGCAGTCCCGATGTCGATGCTCTAAAGGAGGTCCAGAACCAGCTCGAGACCCAGCGACAAGAATTCGAGTCTCGATTACGGGTAATCTCAGAGTCTACGGAGGCGGAGGACCTGAAGGAAGAGAAGGATCACATGCAGCATCAGCTCAAACTGGTTCAAATGCAAATGCGGCGCCTACTAGACGCCCGTGCTCGTGGCGAGACCGAGTTGGAGGCAGAGGCTTTCGAGCCAATCCTATATTCCGCGAAGCAGCTCAGACTTATTCGAAAGGTTCTCGACAAGTGGAGGGCGCATCGCTCGTTTTCTATGGCCGAGACTGTCCTTTCCGCGGCTGTGATAATGAAAGAAGCCAATGTCATAAGGTTTGGGGCTTCATCTCCTGGTGCTCCTGGTGCTATTGGATGCTGACTACGGACTTAGCAAGGAGCTCGGCAAGGACGTGAGTTATAATTTCACCGTAGCCTCTGGAGGGTCCTTGGCCGCGCCCATGTCATCCATCAACACAATTGCCGGCCTGGATGAATTTGGGGACGTTGCTGATCCTGTCTTAGCATCGGCGACCCAGCCGACAGTCGCGGTCAAGGTCCTAGACAAGAGGCACAACGCTATTTACGTATGGTCTCTGGATCGCTTACGACACCAGATGCAACGGATGCGAAACCTCACCTCCTTCATCGATCGCCCATCGTATTCTCAGCACTTTTCATCCGAAGAACCCTTTTATAACTCTCCAACGCCCGAGTATTCCTTCGTTGGCAATGCCCTACTCTCACTAGCACCCTTGTCTCGCCGACTTTCTTCCACTTCCGTTGTGCCGATATTTTGCAGGTATACTGCTGAAGCGATTGGATCGTGCCGCGTGGACATCAAGATTGTAAATGTCGTCATGGCGCCTAAACACAGTTCAAGTTCTACGACCTCAACTCGCTCCTCTTCACCCGTTCCTGGCACGCTTCCCACAGGCAGTAAATTGAGCTTTTTCCTCACTGTGGACTCTGTTAAGGGACTCGCCCCACACGACTTTTCTGCTGCTCATCTACAAGTGCGCTTGTCGTCGTTTGTTGGCCCAAGTCTCAAAGCAGAAGAAATCTATCACTCCAATTCAGTGGACTTAGACTTGGCCACGCCATCGGATCTAAAATTTCGTCGTAGCTTCTCTATCGTGGTGAACTCGAGAGTTCTCGCTCACTTTCGCCAAGGCTATGCCCCGATCGAGCTCTTCGCATCCATGCGGCCGCAATACCTAGAGAGGATAGAACGATGGGACGAAATGCGGGAGCAGAAAAGCTTTTTACCTGCTCGCCCTCCGCCCTCCGACCCAAAATATGGGTCCTCGCAACTTATGCGTCACTCCGAGACAGATTTCTTCATGGAACAGTCCCATGATGTAGTCGCCTGGTTACAAGTCCGCGAACTTGGCCCGGACGGACAATATGTCCCGGTGCCTGTCGTTTCACAAGGGAACTTAGACCCTGGCGCTTTCAGCCTCCACCAAGGATTACAGCGGCGGCTTGTGCTGACAATGACATCAAATTCTGGGCGGCAGCTCCCATGGACAGAAGTTGTCAAGACTAAAGTCGGCAATGTTCGCCTCCTCGATGCCAAGGGACGCGTGCATGAGTCATCCTCCCGCCCTCTTGCCACGCTTCCGTTGCAGCAAAATCAAGTCGTGGAATTCAAACCAGATGGCTCTGGGTATTTGTCCGCGGAATCGTTGTGGGACTCAAGCATCCATAGCTCGATATTGCTCAACCGAGTAACGCCAACCAATCAGCGCGTACTCTTGCAGGTTTCATGGTCCGTAGCCGTAGAGAGTTGCACTGATCCAGTTCAGTTCTCCATGGACATGGCAATCACGATGCAGACGCGGGATGCGCGACCACCTTCTCGGCTTCTAGCGTTGCTCAGCTCCACAAGGTTTCTGTCAAAGACGAGCAACGTTTTCAGGGTGAGACTATCACCTCCACTTACGCGTTCTCCGAAGGACCTCTGGCGGCTTGACACGTCTGAGAAGTATGTTCGTGGAGAAGAGATCCTTAGAACTTGGCGCCCGCGTGGTATCGCTGTCGTCGAAGATCATACACAACTCGTCGCCATGGAACGTCGTGCAGCGGACGTCCAAGCAGTACGGGTCATTTTAGCCAACTCGACTGTGGCTACCCAACCGCCACAAGCGGACGCGGCGGTTTGGGGCTCGGATCAGCTCGTCCACAAGTCCCTTGAGCTTTGGAAAAAGCAATTTGGTCATCGTGGCGAGGTAAAAGACTCAAATCAGATGATTCACTCTTTAGTAATCACTCCTTAGATCATCTTGAGTCAGGAGCCTACCGAACTGGAAGAAGGTAAACTAGGTACCCGAAGACAGATTACGGTCGACGCGTCAGAGTCACGGCAGCTCGTTTCAAGCACAAAACTCGTCCCACGCAGGTATGCTTGACGGAATAGACTTGAGTCTCGTGGTTTCATTGAGATTCCTTTCCGCAGTGACGTTCCCACGAAAAAAGGACATCTCATGATTCTTGTCGACGCCAACCAAGACATCTGGGAGAGACGGTGGTTCGTACTTCAAAGGTAATGTCCTGTACTTTTATCACCCCTTGTTTCTGGCACTTACACGCTGCCAAGACCATATCTCCATGTTTACAAACACTCCAACGAGGTCGAGGAGATAACCGTCATTAGCCTAGACGGTGTTAACGTGGAGAGCAATCCAGACATGGAATCTCTTCTTGGTGTAAGCACAGGCAGACTACTATCTTTTCGCGTACTTGATACTAACATGCGAAAAGAAACGGTTTACCTTTACACTTTTCACCTCCTCAAACTCCCACGCACTGGCGGCGCCGAGCCTCAAGGAACTGCAAGCATGGACTACTAAGCTTGATCCCACACGTCTACCACCCTAATAACAGTTCCCTGTCATTGATTGGTTTTCTGAATGCCGGTTACTAGACCGTATATCATATCTCCGTTCGAATAGTACCATGTTTCCTATCGCTTACTTATTCCTTAGAAGCCATGTATGCTGCATATTATCCTACTCACGACATTACGTTTTTTACGAGCTCTACATGCGTAATTTTCTGTCGTATCCGTACCCGCTTTACCACTGTATGCTGCTGCGTGCAAACGCACAGTCTCCGCCACTCGTTTATAGACACAGGAAGGTTTTGCAAAATGTTATACCAAGACGCGCACTAACCCGAAGGTAGCATCCGAACCTCTGCAATAAAGCTCCTGTAAGGCACTGGGTCAGCTATCCAACACTTGACCGCGGACCTGCCTAGGTTACGTCTTAGACGCTAGTTGCGCGAACGTCACCCGAAAAAAAAAACTGAATTAGAGATCTAGTCTTATACAGTAGTCTGCACTGACATCGACGTCAAGCTGAAAAGATCATGGACTTGATCAAACATTCTTGTCGGTAACGAGAGAACGGGCTAGTGATATTAGCGTAGAAGAAAATGCATTCCAATCAACCTGAAAATAGTTGGGCACCGGTGGTGACGTTGTTGCCACTCTGTAACTATGATAGGGCACGGATTCGGACATTACGAATATCGACTGTTGGCTCAGAGGGTTGCACCAAAAGCATGAGGAAACCCGGCCCCAAAGAGAAGAAGCCTCTCGCGTGCGATAATGATGGCGTCTTGGATGGCACAAAACCAATGCTTGCTTCGGTCTACGCTGTTCACCGAGATTTGATAGTCGAGGAAGCGAGTCTTAGAGCAGGAGGGCCTTTTCTTCGTTCTTTGCGATGAAGCTTACTGTCCCTAGGGCATGCAGCATGGTTGTGACGTCGGGGACTCGAATGCGTCCATTGCAAGGGGTTAGCGCCGGGATATGGATAATGAGGGGCGGACGTGTGGCAGACGAAGAGGGATGAGGCTGGAAGACGTGCGGCTTGCTGGTGTAGATCGTTTGGCTGGCTGCCAAAAGGGGAGAAGTATGACAGTGACGGGGACCATAGTCGCAACAAGTGAGGAAACGAGCGACTGAGTATGGGGGACCAGATGGGGGAGGAAGAGAGGGTAAGGTGGACACGAGGTGTGTGGTGACCAAATACTAGTGGGAGAAGTCGGTGGCGTGCGACGTTGGTATGAAGCGCACATGCAAGCTGGTCGGAGCCTGAGAACACCAAGACAGTACGAGAAGAACGTTCCTGGCCCGACAATGCTTAGCTGGCCGGGCGGCCGTTGTGGTTCACTGGCAGAAACGACGGAAAGCTGCGCTCTTGGTGTGCTAATTGAGAGACTAAGTAGTGTCGAGAAATCCAAACAGTCGAGGGATTAGCCGCAAAGTAGGATCTACTGGTGGCCCTTTCAAGTTGACTCGGAGTGCAGAAGAACTCTGGATGTGGAATAGAATGCAGCGAGGGCGCTTTAAGAGGTTCGGGTAACATTATGACAGCTCGCAAGGCAACTTGAACAACTTGAAAGGCTCCCGAGTGACATAGACCGCGGTGTGGCATAGACCGAGCAGGCACAGACTCAGAGGTAAGGGCGTGAGGTGTGGCAAGCGGCGAACTGGAGGACTCGGACAGTGCGGGTGCCAAAAGCGGAGGCATGGCCAGCGTGGACTCGGGGTAGTGAGCACCAGCGGGGGTTCTCATCTCGGTCGATCCTGGCAAGCTAGTGGGCACAACGCCAGGGCGCTGACTCGGAGAGTAAATCTGTGAATCTGCGGCAAAACCTCTTCCGACGGATCTCTCAACCTGTCATATATGTCATACCTGCTGCCTTATCCGTCTTATCGCTCGACTCGGTGGCGTCCTTGAGCTTGATGCATGATGTATGATGCATGGTTCCGTTATCTGTCTGTCAGCGTGATTTACTCCCGCTTTGTGTTTGGTTTAAGTTCTGCTGTGCCGCATCTTATTCCCGCATTCGACCTCCGTAACCAAAGGCTTTTCAAATCCATTTGATGACATGTTGGGGTGTGGGATTCAACCGAAACCCGCGAGTGCATCATCCAGATTAAAAAGGCATAGTTCCAATACACCAGTAGCGCCACTTACTGTACTGTAAAGAGCAACATCCATGAGTGTGCGTCCGGTCTTCACCATATGCCTGTGCTACGGTGCTGAGCAAGGTGCTGAGGTGGGCACATGTATACTGAATTATGCCGTAGGTCGCTGTACCTTATATCATGCCAGAGTCAGAAAGCGCCTAGCTATCCTAACGTCTAGATTCTCACCAAGGTTCTCACGCAATTCCGGCATCGCGATGCCAAGACTGCTCTCACACTGAACGTACTGAACCTTTGCACGTGTATATTCCCAGGATGATTAACGCTTTTGAAATACAACGGGTTTCCCAACCAGGCCTGTCCCAGCTAAGAGAACCGGAAGAACGAGTGTATGGTGGATATTTGGGAAGAGTCCGTAGTGTGAGGCAAGTCGGATATGGAATCAAACTTAATGCCATCACACGATGGCGTTTCAAGAGTCCATGTGAGTGATGCATTTTCCGCCACCAATATTTATCTGGTACCGCTGTCTTCGCTATCCACACCCATGCCAGTCCTCTTGTTTCCTCTTTTGCGGCCGTTGATGAGTCACTGATTAGAACCCGCAAGGCTTCTGGTTAACGGATATAAGGGTTCAGCTGTCTGCTCTGTACAACGTCAACTCATTTTCCTTTCTCCGTCTACTCTTTGAGCGGTCTTAAGAGAACTGTTTCTCTCGCATCGCACTCTCCGTTCTTCTGTCTCGATTGTCTCGATCTCGTCTACAACATCTCACTTGCGCGATCTCTTTATCATCGCAGCTATGGCTCTAGCTTCTATTTCCTCTCACTTTGTTTTAGAGCCCCGATCCATGTTCACTACCTTCGGTAAACTCGTTACTTCTCTCCCCGCACATCTCAGCTTTCCAATACTACGTTACCAACAGTAAGGAGCTCTACATTGGCCGCTCTTCAGCGAGCCGTCCAGGTTGGACACTTGGAAATTGAAGAATCCGGAGTCGTCCATCGTTTCGGTTCTCCCGAAAACAGTGGAAATCACGTCCGTATTGTTGTTTTGAACGACTCCTTCTGGAAACAAATCTTTCTGTGAGTCCAGACCTCTGCCCTTATACGGTAATTGATTCGTGTATCTAGTCGTGGTGATCTAGGTTGTATGTTGCATTGGCCGCTAGATTACTTTCAGTGCACGTTCTGAACTATGTTTCTACAGTCAGTGAAGCCTACCTAATGGGCGATATAGAACTCAAATCAGACAACCTAGAGGGCTTTATGAGTGTACGCGTTTTCCCATTAATGGTCCTTCAAAGCATTGACGTCAATTCCAGCTCTGGCTCGAGAACGAGTCTCAAATGACCTCTCTCAACTCTGTCTTCAAGCGCATCAGTTCTGCCGTCTCTGGCGTGTACATTGCTCTCTTCGGGCAGACACTCACTCAGGCTAGGCTCAATTGTGTCGCCGGTTACGATCAATCTAACGAATTGTTTAAAGTTTGTTTTCCACCAATTATCTCTACTAGATGCTGACGATTTCGCTCTTTTTGGCAGGCATTCCTGAGCAAGGAAATGATGTATTCGTCTGCCCTGTTCAGCGAAGAAGAGGGCGGCGTCCATGGTGACTTGCTACCTCAGTTAAGGAGAAATACCGCAGATCTCGAGCAGGCGCAATTACGGAAGATCCATCATGTCCTTCGCCAGGCACGTGTCCAGGCCGGGCAGCGTATTCTAGAATTTGGATCGGGTTGGGGAGCAGTTGCCATCGAGGTTTGCTCGCATTATCGTTCTCGGGATGGGACAGCCAATTCACACTTTCCTCACGAACCAGGCGGCTCGGACTTACAGATGTGAAGTGGACACGCTCACGCTATCAATTGAACAGAAAGAGTTAGCAGAGGAAAGGATACGCGAAGCTGGATTGCAAGATCTTGTCCGAGTTCATCTCATGGACTACCGCGAAATTCCTCCATCGTTCGAAAAGAAATTTGATGCGTTTATAAGTATTGAAATGATAGAGGTGAATCATCACCATTGTTGTTGTATGAATGTGGATGGTTGATACGATCACTCAACAGCATGTTGGGCCAAAGGTGGAGATTTTCTCCTGGCAGCGGGATTGGCACTGAAATGTGTTCTTTCTCAAGTACTTCACGACATATTTCGAGATTGTGGACAAGGCGCTTAAATCAAAGGATGCAACCGCTGTTGTGACTTGTTCGTCATTGCCAGAGTGGAGGCATTCCGTGTACCAGTACGTGATGTTCCACATTTATTCTGATCGGAAGCGTACTTTCTTTCCTGATTTTGTAGGGCTGAAGACTTCTCACGAAAATACATCTGGCCAAACTCTTACCTTCCAACCCCAACGATTATTATCAACGCTGCAAATGCGGGATCGCAGGGCCGCTTCATTCTTGAGGGTGTAGAGAACCATGGGTTCCGTAAGTATTTAAATTTGGATACACACTTTTTTCTAAATGTTGAGGCAGACTACGGGAGGACGATCAGAGAATGGGGCAGACGTTTTGCAACAAACGCAACGCCCGAGGTCCTCGCCAAAGACTTTCCTTCAGTGACAGATCCCGTGATGTTTGAGGCATTCCGCAGGAAATGGCGGTATCTGTTCGCGTACGCAGATGCCGGGTTGGCTCATGGGTACCTCACTTCGCACATGTTTACATTCAGTCGTACCGTATGTCGCCCCTCTTACGACCCCGGATCCAACTCACTTTTGACGCAGGACGGGACTTCAATTGCCAAAGCGTTGTTTGCTGGGAGATGTCAGGAAGTTGTCCAGAAATAGTTTGTCAATTTATTCATTTTTGTTTGGAATCCGTTTTTGTGCCTCGGGGGTTTTCTATCTTGGGCAGCCCATTTGGGTCTGCAGGCCATGGGGCTTTGTATGTTGTGTTATACTCACTAAGTTGCATCCTCCTTTCTATTTTTTTGTACTTGGGTAAATCCCCTCACCGTCTGGCATGTACCAGTTGCATAGTGCATCGGTAGCTTCTCTATTTCAGTTCTTTTCCCTTGCGTCACGCAGTTAGCGACCATCGTTCACGTGTTTATTTGGCATTCAAGTAAAGGGATTTTCCGAAGGGTGCTCACACAGATGCATGCCGGGAAGCTTGCTTGTGCTTGCTGTCGACCCTCTTACAAAAGAGTTGTAAGATAGAGTCAAATGAATTTTGCCCGCGTTCGATCTAGAGAAACCAGGTTCATTGAGCGCTTGTCGAGGTTATGTGCCAAGTCGAAATATTATATGTACCAAGATATGTACCGTAAGTTAGGTGGCGCTATACCAGCCTGAGTTCGCACCGCGTCACCTCCTATGGCCGGACCACCCAATATAACATAACCAACTCTACTCCTCTGCCAAAGGAAATGCACAAACAGCTCGCCTTGCAGGACTCGCAAGAGGACTCGCATAGCGTCCGATTCGAATCCGGTCCGATGGCCGAAGTGCCACCTGAGCCCCACTAAGGAGTTCGAAGCTGGTGGCACCTGGAGAAGAGGCGCACGACGCAAAGCAGCCTCACCTACGATCCATGGTTCCCACTGCCAATCTTGGCGAATTTGATCCAATGGGCCTCCGCCTCTTTTATCGATCCTCGACCAACATTCTCTCAGCGTTCGCCGTCACCTGCACCTGCACCACAACTCGATCCCGATGGACGCTACCCTCGCGAAGATCCTCTCCGCTAATGCCCAGTGGGCAGATACCGTGAAAGCCGCTGACCCAGGCCACCCAGGGTATTTCGAGCTGTCGACCAAGGTCTCCCAGACCCCCAAGGTGCGTTGCTGCTCGGTTCTGGCCACCCGATTTCAACTTGTACTCATCATCATCACATCCTCGTTCACCTTCGTGTCCACGTGGGCAGGTGCTTTGGATTGGGTGTTCCGACTCCCGCGTCCCCGAAAGCATCATTACTGCTTCGCGCCCAGGTTACATATTCGTCCATCGCAACATCGCCAAGTAAGTTACGCATGCCTTCCTTCATCTATTCCCCGATCACCATTTCAACACCTCCCGCACAGCCCTACTAACACTCATACGGTTTACGTACAGCCAGATTCACCCCGATGATGACAACACGCTCTCGGTGATCACATATGCCGTCGATCATCTCCGTTCCATCGAGCACAGTGCGTCACCCCCACCCCCCCCCCCCCCCCCCCCTCTCTCTCTCTCTTTTTGGATTGACCGATCGCTCTGACGCTTGCGCATCTCACATAGTCCTCGTCGTCGGCCACACTCACTGCGGCGGCGCCGATGTGGCTCTCAAGGTCGCCACTGGGCAGCCGGGCCCAGACCAGCCAGTGCTCCAGCGCTGGCTTACCCCACTCATCGAGCTCGCCAGAAATATTGGCCCCGATGATTTGCAATATCCTGGCCCTCTCACGGGGCTCATCGAGGAGAGCGTGCGCGTGCAGGTCGAAAACGTAGCCAAATCGGAACCCGTCTGCAAGGCGTGGGCCGACGGTCGGCAGAACCTGTGGGTACACGGGCTCGTGTATGAGCTTGAGACGGGTCTACTTAGGGATCTAAACATCAAGAGGGGTCCCCAAACTTAAATGGAACGTTGAGCGGAGGAGAGTATATTTCGTGCTCAAAGTGTTTTTGGAGAAGATCGACGTTCTATTTCGATGTTGATATTGTGATAAAAACACACACACATCGCGCGTTGTACAAAGCTGGTTGGAGAATTAGAACGCAGAGACTCCTACTACACACACAAGCAGGGTGCGACAACGATTCCGATTTCGAGCGGATGTGACAGAAATGGGGAGGGTACGAGAGATAAGAGTGCAATCAGGAGAGCACATACGGGAAGAGGTCGCTCGAGAGCAGAAAGAAGAATGAAGGCGGAGATAAGGCGTTCAGAATCGGCGAGAGAGCACAGAAATTGTGAAAGAGAGGGCGAGGGCACGTCGGGGTTGCCGTTTTCGAGAGCTCAGTACTGGAAGTTGGGGTATTGCCTTAGTAAAGGAATCGAAAGCAGAAATCTAGCTGCACGGCGAAGTTTGCAAGCAGGAAAGAGAGCGACGAAACAGTGTCAGGAACGAGGTCAGTTTTTCTTCACATGCGCCTTCTTCATCCGTAGCGAGTCCTCGAATTCGCTGTGCGTGCGTGTCGTGTCCAAGAGGTGGAGGTACAGTTGATCATGTGTGAGGGGCCGGTCCCTGAAATTCACAAGGCGATGTTCATCCAGTGCGAGAATCCTGTTGAGGGCTGGTCACTGTCAGCCTAAGAAAATCATACGCTGATTTTTATTTTTACCGACCTTTTGTGCACTACAACCAATCACCTTCTCATCGTGTTCAGTGGCTCCGTGATGAGCGTCGACGGCACGAGAGTTGCCATTAATCGAGGGACCGTCGTGCACATTGTTCCGTTGATAAATAGAAGACGACCAGGTACGTATAGTGTCCCAGATACCATCTGGTCGCAACGCATTCGACGCTTACCACCGCACGACGTCGGCCGCACAGGGCCGAGGTCGGCGAGGAGGTATTCCGTTTCGGAGGCACCAGCATAGGAGTAGGAAGCCAGAAGGGGAATTTGCAAAGAAAACGTGCCACGTACTGTACGTACGGTACTGTAATCTCGCTCCTCTCAGTCTAACTTAAGGTGCATGAAAATGGAATCAACAAACACACGTATCTTGATAATAGGTTCGACATAAGTACCGTAACAAGCCGATAAAATTGCCTCCTTTATACTGCCGAGTATCGGAGTGTGCATATTCCGTTCGTTTTGCGTTGTTTACAGCAACGCGACGAAAACTGGTACCAGCACTACGGTTAAGAACGTTAAGGCTTCGTTCAAGTCTTCTGGATTTGGCGCTCCTTACCGTAATTATATGTATGCACCTTGGGGTACACTCTATCATTTAGACTGATCGAATCTGTGCTATTTATACCATGCCTCCGAGTCCGACTCGGCGTTGTTCGAGCATCGAAGTTCGTGACGGATGTGGTCTTGCGTTTGAGCTCGAAATCTACAGTACACGCATGAACAACGCCACCGTCACTATTTCGCTTTACAGTAACCTCGTATTGCCTCGCAGGAAAATGCCGAAACGAACCACGTGCCACATGATTGCCATCTCTTTCGCAATGAGCATGCCTTTCATGCAAGTGGATGTCTCCTGGTCTCGACGACCACATAACGAGCGTGCCGCACCAGTTCGCGGACCTCTATAGTGCTTCGAGTTGCACACGCTACGGATAGTGCGGCCATTGTTCAGTGTCTTATGGTGGAACCTCTGAATTGCACTTCTGTGTACGAGTCTAAAGGAGGCGACCCTGGACCGAGACCGACTAGATGCGCTACGACGCTTCGTGACAGACGAAGCATCGGACTCATGCATCCACACTTTCACTCGATCTTGTAACATGCGCACCTGTCAACCCGCTCGCGAGGTTCTTGCGTCGGGACCACACGAAACACATGGGGGCTCCTGGGAGGGCAGACGCGGATTTTGATAAATTGCGCTGCGGCTGTCGAGTGATTTCCCCCTCAGCATCTTTTCCAAACATGCGATCTCTCCTCCAACTCATCGCCTTGGCCACTCTGTCTCTGTCGCTCGGCGTCGCTGGCGCACCCGCGCCCGGACCCGCAGCCGAGAGCGAGAGCGGGCCGGCACTTGTGAAGCGCGCGGATCCTCAGGGATGCGACGTCTCCAACTGGCAGGGCAGCCTCAACTGGGCCACGATCAAGTCCCAGGGCGTTCAGTTCGCCTACATCAAGGCTACCGAGGGCACAAGTTGAGCACCCTCCACATGTGGCCCGCTCTACGTTTTTCTCACTGAATGCCGCGAAAACAGCGTTCATCGACCCGTACTTCAGCCAGAATTACGTCGGCGCGACCAATAACGGCATCATACGCGGCGCGTACCACTTTGCGCACCCGGATACCTCCAGCGGCGCGGCGCAGGCTAACTACTTCCTCGCTCACGGAGGCGGGTGGTCTGGCGACGGGATTACCCTTCCCGGGGCCATCGACCTCGAAGGTGCCTGCCCATTTTCTTTCCGCGTACCATGTCCTCGCGTTTTCTGACCTCGTCTCTGTATCCAAGGCTCTTGCGCTGGCCTCACTGCGGCGCAGATGGTCTCCTGGATCCACGACTTTGCCAATACGTACCATGCCGCGACGACCAGGTAAATCGCCATTTTCTCTGTGCTCGGCGTGACACGTGATTCTCACACACCCTTGTTTCAATGACGACTCGCAATGCCGATAGGTACCCAGGTGCGTTTTTTTTTTGTAGAGTCGTTATCATCTCTTACACCCCCCTCAGTGATTTACACCACGACGAGCTGGTGGACCTCGTGCACAGGTAACAGCGCTGCATTCGGCTCGACCAGCCCTCTCTGGCTCGCCGACTGGGCCGCCTCCATCGGCACCCTTCCCGCCGGCTGGAGGTAATTTATCTCATTTCCCGGAAACTATAGTTGCTGACTACGTTCACAGCTACACCACGTTCTGGCAGTATGCTGACTCTGGTACCTACCCAGGAGACCAGGATCTATTCAACGGCGATGCTGCCGGATTGACACGGTATTGTGTCCCAATGCTTTTGTCTCCCTGTGCAAAGATTAAATGGCGTTCATCTCTAGGATGGCTTTGGGCTCGTAAGATGATGGGGCAGGACCATTTCGAGTAGAAAGCGACATATTATACTCGTCGATACTCGTTGTAAAGTGCTATGAAGGGCTACTTGCCCAGAGGCACACGAAAATCGAATAATTTCAAAAAAAGGCTTTGGGTCGATTACGCAATTTCTGAGGCAGTGCAGGCGGGAGTCGTGGATACACTGAGTGACTTCTCTGGTAGCGGTAGCGAAGCGCCACCAGTGAGTGTACTGTAGTAAAGTCGGCTAGCAACTTCGCCAACGACCCAATTGAGTCCCTCGAGCAGGTTGTGTCCGGTCACCGCACTGCACGAAACGATGCTCCACTGATGGGACTTGATCCCGGGGAGATCCAACACCTTGAGGAAATCTGTGTTAGCCAAGAACGCCTAGCGTCAAGTAGGATAGACGAGCCTGCTCTATTTCTTTGCCCGTCATGGAGCCTTGTATATCCTGTTTGTTGGCAAAGACGAGTAAGGACGCGCCAGCTAGCCGCTAGAGGGCAGTGTCGTGTTATGCGGGATGCATTTCAGTCGAGTTAAACGTAGATGCGTACGTCTTCAAGAAGTAAGCTGTGCAGCTCTTGTTTGCAATCACTCATACGCAATCTATCCCCAGAATCGACGACCCATACGAGTGCATCTGTTTGTTCAAAGTAGTTTCGCCAGTAGGGGCGAAGCGTCCGTTGACCGCCCACATCCCCTAAGCATCTCTCAGGAAGTAGAAAAAGCGGT
The DNA here is from genome assembly GCA_021525775.1 of Lactarius deliciosus. Taxonomy (NCBI): domain Eukaryota; kingdom Fungi; phylum Basidiomycota; class Agaricomycetes; order Russulales; family Russulaceae; genus Lactarius; species Lactarius deliciosus. Next base: position 16,558 of record JAKELK010000522.1, read on the forward strand.
TCATGTTGGCGACGAACATATGTTCAGCGTATAGCTTTAAAAGTTTAGCCGTCGTCGTACTAGAGTCGCAGATATCATACTCACTGACCGTGCACAAACGTCTTGATATTGAAACCCAATGTGGGACTCACACCAGTGATATCTTCGCCGTTCAGCTTCTTCAGAATGGTGGTCTTTCCGGCGTTGTCAAGACCGCTTTGGTGAGTTCGCACTACGCAAATGTCTAGGGGCCGAGGGAAACTCACAGAAACAGAACCCTCATTTCCTTTTCTCTCCGCCGATTCTTTCGGATTATGGTGAGCAGCCCCATCAGCAAGAACACTGCGACTGTGATAGTATCGAGTCACCGCTGTAGCTTACATCATCATTTACTTACGGATTCTGACTGTGGGAAATTTACAGTTTCACACTCTTCATCGCGAGACCATTTCCTATCACTAGATGCCGGCAAAGAAGAAGGCCAAGAAGGCACAGGCTACCGAGGCCACCGAGGCGGAGACAGAAGTGGTACAACTGGCCGCCGAAACCCCAGCAGATCCTCCAGCGGAACCCCCTACAGAACCCCCTGCTGCCGCTCTGGTAAAGGACGACGACGAAGGCGCCGATGGCGAGCCCGGTGCTGGTGAAGGAGACGCGAAAAAGAAGAAGAAGAAGAAGAAAGCGAAGAAGGACGATGAGCCCCCTCCTCCACCTGCAAAGAAGAAAGGTGGGGCAGGTATCAGCGCATTAAAGGCGATGATGGAGGAGAAGAGACGACTCGAGGAAGAAGCAAGACAGAAAGAGGAGGAAGAGCGAAGGCGTATCGAGGAGGAAGAACGTATGGCTGAGGAGGAGGAGCGACGGAAGGAGGAAGAAAAGCAGCGGAAAAAGGAGAGGGAGAAGGTGCGCCGTTACTGTACATCGAACGTGCTAACCTCATCACCCGTTTCAGGCCAAGCGAGAGTTAGCGAAGAAAGAGGGGCGTCTCCTCACCAAGAAGCAGAAGGAAGATCAGCGTGCCGCAGAGATTCGCAGGCAAGCGTTGCTTGCATCGGGTGTGCAAATCGAAGGTTTGCATCAATCTGGAGCCCCTACAAAGCGACCTGTCTATGGTAATCGCAAACGGGGTGGCCCAGCAAAGAGCGGCTCGCCTGCACCTGATTCAGTGCCCCAGACGCCTGAACCATCACAATCCAAGGAACTTGCATCCGAACCTCTTGAATCTGGGCAATCCCCTACAGACAGTGCTTCGGATGACGTTCAGGACGATTGGGAAGCCTCGAGCGAAGAAGAAGAGACGGCACCTCCCGCAGAAACGAAGGAGTCATGGGACGACTCTAGCGAGGAGGAGGGAGCGGAAGCGACCCTAGTCTCCGCACAGAAGCCTGCATCTGCACCACAAGCGGTGAACAAGCCAGTTTCTACAAAAGGTGCGCCTGCCGCGTTGCAGTCGTCGTCCCTTTTCTGATTCGCCCCCAGCCAACGGTTCATCTACGAAGCCCCAGCTCAAGAAGGCAGAACCCACCAATGGTCCCCCAGAATCCGTCGACGAAGAGTCGGAATCAGAGAGCGATTCTGACGATGATTCGTCAGAGAGCGACTCCGACGAAGCTCAGACGACCGCACAGAGGATGGCTACTCAGCGCAAGGTAGAAGCTGCTGCCCGGCGCCAGAAAGCACGCGAAGATGCTCTTGCCGCAGGAAGCAAGGACGACCTTCGTAGCCCAATTTGCTGCATTCTGGGACACGTGGACACGGGAAAGACTAAGCTTCTGGACAAGGTACGTGATGTATATACTTTGATCTGCCACTGGGGTGACAGTAGCTTCGCTTTCAGATTCGGCAAACGAATGTACAGGAAGGCGAAGCCGGTGGTATCACTCAACAAATAGGTGCAACATATTTCCCAGTGGACGCTATCAAGATGAAGACGGCGGTCCTTAATAAGGTATTATTAACACTACCGTTTTCACACTCATTCTCTAACTAATGGATCAGGGCGATCAAGAATTCAAAGTCCCAGGTCTCCTTGTAATCGACACTCCAGGACATGAGTCCTTCACAAATTTGCGCTCTCGTGGCAGCTCGTTATGTAACATCGCCATCCTCGTTGTAGATATTATGGTACGCTACAAAAGTATTATGCTTCGTCCCGTCGTTTACGTACCACATAGCACGGCTTAGAACCACAGACGCTGGAGTCATTACGACTACTCCGCGACAGGAAGACACCGTTCATCGTTGCCCTCAACAAGGTGGATATTCCTCCATCTGATCACTCTCACCGACTTCTAACTGTGTTTAGATCGACCGTATCTACGGATGGGACGCAACCCCGGATGGAGCATTCCAAGAATCCTTGGCCAAGCAGAATCGCTCTGTGCAACGCGAATTTGAAGATAGGGTACAGAAAACGATCCTGGCATTTGCCGAGCAAGGCCTTAACTCAGTGCTCTACTACGACAACAAGAATTTTGCACGGAATGTCTCACTGGTGCCGACATCTGCTATTACTGGGGAGGGTGTACCCGACATGATCATGTTACTCGTGAACCTCACGCAGCAGCGCATGAGCGACCGCCTAATGTACCTGTCGGAGCTTGAGTGTACTGTGCTCGAGGTCAAGGTCATTGAGGGTCTCGGAACCACGATCGATGTAGTTCTTTCCAACGGTATCTTGCACGAAGGCGACAAAATTGTGGTGTGCGGACTGAACGGCCCGATAGTAACACAAGTGCGCGCTCTTCTAACCCCCCAGCCGCTCCGTGAGCTGCGAATTAAGGTCCGTATGTACTCTCCGTGAATCCTCCATTGCCCTTATTCTCGCCGAAGTCCTCGTACGTACATCACAAGGAAGTCAAGGCAGCGCTCGGCGTCAAGATCGTTGCACCTGAGCTTGATAAAGCGATTGCGGGTTCGCGCCTTCTCGTGATCGGTCCAGACGACGACGAGGATGTGTTACGCGAAGAGGTCATGTCCGAATTGACGTCGCTGTTCGACTCGGTTGACAAGTCTGGTCGTGGTGTGTGTGTGCAAGCGAGCACGCTTGGGTCTCTCGAAGCTCTACTCGACTTCCTGAAGGTCAGCAAGATTCCGGTCTCAGGTATCAATATCGGTCCAGTACACAAGAAGGACGTCATGCGGGCGTCCACGATGCTGGAAAAGGCCCGCGAGCTTGCTTGCATTCTCTGCTTCGACGTTCCTATCGACAAGGACGCGGATCGCCTCGCAGAAGAGATGGGAATCCGACTGTTCAAAGGTGGGCCAAACGACTCGGCTTCTACGTCGTGCCTTCTAAATCCGCATTCCTGTAGCGGACATCATTTACCACTTGTTCGATGCATTCACGGTGTACAATGCGGAAATCGTCGAGGCGAGACGCCGCGATGCTGCGCCGATGGCGGTTTGGCCTTGCCGGCTGAAGATCATTGCGTGCTTCTGTAAACGGGATCCTATCATTCTCGGCGTTGACATCCTCGACGGTAATCTACGCTTGGGTACGCCTCTGTGCGTCGTAAAGAATGACCCCGCGACAGGCGCAAAGGAAATAATAGAGCTAGGCAAGATGTGCGTCTTTATTTCCCCCGTTCCCTGGTTCGTGGGACTTACATAGCCCCGTAGTACTTCTTTGGAAATCAATCACAAGTCTATGGAGGTGTGTGTAACGAACGCTGGGCCGCAGGATCGTCCTGACGAATCATTATCTAGCTCGTTAAGAAGTCACAAGCCGGTGGTGGGGTTGCCGTCAAGATTGAACACGCGGTATACCAGTCAGCAAAAATGTTTGGCCGACACTTCGACGACAAGGATGAGGTCTACAGTCGGATATCACGGCAGAGTATAGACGTATTGAAGGTCCGTCTACTTTTTAGTTACACGTCGATTTTTTCTTGACGTGGTCTGTAGGAGTCCTTCAAGGCAGACGTTGCGACCGAAGAATGGCTGTTGATCAAAGCCTTGAAACAGGTAAGGCTACATTCACCACCCTTCACTATTCGATACTGAAGACGAGTCAGCGTCTCGACATCCAATAGGCGCTAGGCGCTGTGATATTTTGGTTCCTGCTTAATACGTTGCACTCATTCATACCGCATTGTATCTCAACGTTCTCGACTCTCACGCATCGCAATCATTAAAGGCACTGACTTTTGGAAAATTTTGTACGACCAGAACCAGGAGCAGCGAGTGGATGTAGGATACCAGTCAATGTATCTCATGCCGTTGTAACTACAATCAAGTTGTACGAGAAATAACCCGCGGGAAGCGAGCACTGTGACTGCCGCGGTGCCAAACAGTGCCAAATACACTTCTTGACAAGCCTCCACAACTCATGCCGTCGCTCGCGCGTTATATTCGCGGTATTCGCGCTGTAGGGATAAAGGAATGGTGGCACCAGATGCAGTACATAGGTGACGTGAAAGCAGGAACATTTGTGGGCTCCGACCAGTGCGTTTCAATGTTGCTCTGAGAATATCTGCACGTTAACACCATTCATAGGTTTGGAAACCGCTACTTTGAGAATCTCAACGCAGAACAGGAAGTCCCTGGTACAGTCTACGTATACCAACGTTGTCCGCGTGCATTTTACCAACTATCAATTTCTAGGCCGTCATCGTTGGGTCGACTTTGCCCAGGTTGGTCAATGCCACCAAAGCGCACGAGTCACCGTGTGTTGACTACCCCTCCCCCTTAGCACGACTTGAATGCTAGCCAAGTGCCAGCAGAGTGGCATGCATGGCTCTCCCACATCCGGAAGGACGCACCGCCGCAGGATGTAATGATGCAAAGTTCCACACCGTCATGGAAGGCGGTGCGTTTTCTTCCTTCATGCCACCCTTCCCCAGCCCATATATTCCCGCAGCCCTGGATTGAAAATCTGACCGGTACCCGCGGTGCATACCGCCCCTACAACACCGTTAAACCCAAGATAGAAGCGTGGCAACCCAAAGCGGCCCCGCGCACAGCACCTTCGTAGACTGTACGCCATAGCACATAAATCCGGAACTGTTAATCGCACAAGACGCTATAACTATTGTTTGTCCGTTCCAACCAACATATCCTCCGCAACCATCTCTGCAAGTGCCAGACTTGCTGTGAGCCCGGGACTCTCGATGCCCAACAAGCTGATCATGGGTGCCTTCCCATCTCTGTTATCCGCGTAGTCTGTGCGTACCACGAAGTCCTGGAACGGTGCTCCTGGGGGTGCGAGTTTCGGGCGGATCCCGACGTAATCTAGTTGGAAGCCCTCGGGTCTCACTCCAGGCAAGTACCGTGAAACTGCGGCGTACATCGAGCGCGCGCGCTCCTCGTCTGGAGAAAGATGTGGTTCCCACACGTCCTCATCACGCACCGCGCCATCGGGGACGGACAGCCAGTCGATGTCGGGTCCAAAGCGGACGTTTCCCCCCATATCGAGGGTGAGGTGCGTGCCAAGCGAATGAAATGAGGCGCCTTTAGCGGCAGATGCCTCGTCCGCCGGATAAACGAGGTGCTTGATACCTCGCACGCCCGGTCCACGGTACGCTGCGTAAGCGCCGCGAGCATAGTAAAGCGGAATATGCCGAGACGGCGGTAGGACCTCGTTGAGTACGCTGGCAGCGCCGAGGCCCGCAGCGTTGATCAGCACGCGCGCTAGGGTGGCATCGGTGTGGCCATCGCTCCCCTCTTCGGGACTCGTCGTAGTTTGGACAATCCAGCCCTGCGTGCTTTCCGTGGCCGCATCGACGCGTACCGCGCGTGTCCCATACGCGATCGTGCCCCCCGCGTCGCCAATGTCCTTCTCGAAGTTGGAGAGCAATGTAGCAGAGTCGACGATCCCCGTCGAAGGACTCCACAGCGAGGATGTAATTTCCCGAGCAAGCTCAGGTACACGCTCACGTGCAGCGTCACCGCTCAGCACCTCCGTCGTGAGCACCTGTGAATCAGTCGAATGGTCCCAATGAGGAGGTGCGGTCAGGGCCTGAGCTTTTGCGTGCATCGCTGCAATGTACTTGCGCTGGTCATCGCGCCCTACTACCAGTTTACCCAGACGGCGGTGAGGGATGCCGTGCTCGGTGCAGTACGCGTAGAGCATCTGGCGTCCACGCAGACACAGACGTGTTTTGAGTGAATTGGGAGGATAATATAGACCTATGGACTTTGAGGGAACTTTCACGAGTACCTAGGGCGGTGCTCGTACCAGCATGAATGACTTCGGAATTGCGCGAGCTGTTCATTCAGAATTTCAGACCTCGTCAAGAGCGATGAGCCGGACGACGGATGAACTGGTACCTCGTCTCCTCGCCTGCACGGGTATGCCGCTCGATGACTATCGTCGTCTTTTCTGGAAAGCGCCGGGAAAGCGCGCGCGCGACCGCAAGCCCAACGACACCTCGTACCCAGGCGACAGGGATTCAGTATGACCGTTCAGAAAGGGCGGTTTGACGCACCTCCACCGATGACGATGTGATCAACTACGGCCTCTGGAGACTTGGTAGGAGAGATGGGAGAATGCAGCACAGATGGCACGACTGGCACACCTTGAACTTGTATCGCCTGGTACAGTTCAGCGATGTTGTGAGACCGCGAACTGTAGCTTGCATGGCTTGCGAAAGAGTTGGGTTGCGGAAGTGGTAAGTGTGGGTCCTCGTCTGGCTGATAATTGTAAATTGCTTGTCGTGTGGGAGATATCATTTAATTCTTCATTCCGATCGTTCCCTCTATTCCTTGCGTCCGCTCTGACCCCTCGTCAATTTTGTCCTGAGCGAGACTCTTGGCTTGGTACTAACATCCGCTGACTTCGTCACTTCTATGCGCACGTCGACGGTCACCTTGATGCGGCGTATGCGTCGTGCACGGGGACGTTTGTCTTCTTCGCGAGCTTCATGACGACTTCATTCGCGTGGGTGTACATCGCCAACATGGAGTGCAGTGCGGTGGACGTCTAAGTAAAGCTGAAGCCTTGGATACGGCGACTGATAAATATTTCCACCAAGTTGATCTCTGTTCTTGCCACCATTACGCCCCCATCGGATCTATGGTCGGCCAACATGGATGGCCGAAAACGAGACAACTCTCGGGGCGCATCCTGCTTCCTTCAACGGTATTGGTATATGCCAAGACTGCACGTGTTGCTGGCCAAGCCACGTTAAACGCCCAAACCGCACGATATGATCTAGCCATTGCCGCATAATGCATCGGCCCCGCGTTGGGCCCCGCGGCATGTTGTATTGTACAGTGCCCACTCGATGCCTTACACGCCTCTTTAGATGTATTGGTTCTGTGTGTGCGTCGCAATCGCCCTGTTCCCCACCCTCATTTCCACCCGCGCCGTGCCTCGGGCCTTCCCAGGTTTGAACACTACCCTTCTGAGCCTCGTGCGCGACAACGCCGTCAACTCTTCCACGCAAAGGTATGCTGACATGTCTTTCCAACGTATCGCCCCACTGATGCCCACTCGATCCCCAACCATGCTACAAAGTTGGGAGATCGGCACGCTCGCCGAGGCGCTGACGGAGGTTGAGTGGCCGCGGCTTTCTGTTTTCCTGCCGGGCTCGGTGCTCCCTCCTTTGATCCTTCCCTGGTGGGAGAGTGCAGACGATGTTTTGGCTATCGCAGAGACGTGAGTCCTGACCCATCGGACGTGCCCTTACTTATCGCATGCAGTGTCGTCGATCAAAGGGCCAACGGATCGCTCCCTCTCGCCGACGGCTTAGGGTCTGTTGGCGACCCCGCAAGTAAGCACCGTCTCTGCTTGTTGTTGTTTCCTGCGGCCACTCACACTGGGATACACTCCTTCGATGGACAGGCTTGGGACAGGCCGTGCTGCTGCGCAACTGGACACGAAGAGACCTCACCGACACACGATTCTCAACTGCGGCTGGGGAACAGCTCGGGTACCTCCTGAGCTTCGCGCCGCGGACAGACTCGGGTGCGATATCCCATCGGGATGACCAAGTCCAGTTGTGGTGCGCCGTTTTAACCCTTCCCGAACGATTTCTTCTTGCCGACCACTATCGCTCGGTGCACGCGTATCCAGGGCAGACTTCGTGTACATGGTCCCCCCGTTCATCGCCTATTTTGGCGTGCTGCAGAACGACGACTACGGGGGACCGGCGTTGTTGCAGGTCGCGTACGATCAGATTCGCCTGTATCGCGATGCTCTGTTCGATGCGGATGCGAGCCTCTGGCGACACGTTACCCTGGGGTCCTGGGAAGATTCGGGCCACTGGACTACCGGTGTGCAATTTTATCTCATGAACTAACAAGAAAGGGCCGCCGCTAACGTTTTTGGCACAGGAAATGGTTGGGCTGCCGCCGGCGCGATGCGTGTCCTAGCCACGATCAAACGCTCTCGCTTTGCATCAGAGATGCAGTCACAACAAGACAATCTTGTACAGTGGATTGATGAGATACTCACGGGGGTGTGGTACTATCAGGTACGCTCCTGAAACGGCGGTTCTCGGCAACCGCGTGTTAACCCAAAATTCGGTGTACTTACCCCGCAGCAAAGCAACGGCACGCTGCTGAACTACGTAGATCAGCCGGACTCGTTTGCGGACTCGGCGTCGACGGCTTTACTCGCGGCAACAACGTTACGGTACAGCGTCCTCACGAGCGTTACGAAGCACGACGCTGCCGCCTTACGGGCGCTCGAACTCGTATTCAGTAGCGTTGATGAAGACGGGTGGCTGCTCAACACGGTCGACCCCGAGGCGTGGACCACGCTAACCCAGAATGGTGCGCATAGCGCCGAAGCCCAGTCCTTTGTGCTGCTCCTTGCGGCTGCATGGGCAGTGTATTAGCTAGCCATCGAGATGCCTACGACGTGTGTAGATACGTGGACGATTTGATGACGATACCCTGTAGCGCCATACATCAACTAACAGAACTAACATTGTGGTTTCCTATGTCTAATGGGATCGGGCCGACTGCTAGACAAGCCTACAGTAACTTTAGGACGCGGGCAGTACACGATGAGAGCCCACATGCGGGCCCAGTTCCGAAGCTGCGATTTTCTCCGTCGGGCCGAGCAGCGCGCCTTTTTATAAGTACTTGAACCCTACAGTATGTCGTTATTCTGAGTATTTGCTCCGAGAGAGAACGAGGGCGTGGAGTTACTAGCCGGAACACTAGTGTTACAGCTTTACAGGTTCGCTGTTTCTATGATGACCGCTATGGGGGATCGGGGTACGGACCGAAGTGACCCACGCGAAATGCCGTGTATGGACGAACAGACCTGGACCCATTATAAGGCTTTTACACCGTCCTGCATTATTACTTCTACCCCTCACAACAACGAGGCCTCTGTGAGAATATTCGGAAATGGCGTCAAAGCAACTGAAGGAATTCACCGTTGAGGAGGTCGCGAGAGTACGATTGCCCAATTGAGCTGAATTATAGATGCTTACCACTTCCCCTCCCTAGCATAACAAGGAGGGCGACTTGGTACGCTCTCAAACTCCTGATACGAAGCTCCAGTCCGGTTAATGACTACTTCAGTGGATCGTTATCGACTCGCGAGTATATGACGTGTCCAGGTTCGCCAACTTGCACCCCGGGGGCGCAGCCGTGCTACTCGTAGACACAATTGGTAACTTCTTCTTCTTCAAGGGTGCCGTGCACTCATGTGAAGGAAATTAGCTGGCAAAGATGCAACCAAGGCGTTCTTCGGCTTGCACCGGCAGGAGGTGCTCTACCGCCCACAGTACGCGCGCTTGCAGGTTGGCACAATCCGGGGCCAGCAGCCGCTGATCAAGCCGCTTGCCGCCGATGAAATTTCGCAAGTTCCCTACGCCGAGCCCTCATGGCTCAGCCCCGGCTTTTCGAGCCCGTACTACAACGCGAGCCACCGGCGCTTCCAGAAGGCGATGCGCAGGTTGGTCAACGAGGTCATCCTTCCCGAGGCGATCCGCTGCGAGGAAAACGGAAAGCGTATATCACAGGAAGTGATGGAAAAGCTTGGGTGCGTTCGATGTCCAGGCTCCTTCTGGTTGTCGTGGGTGACTACGGTCTGCTGATCCGGGCGCGGATGGTAGGGAGCTGAACGTCATTGGCATGCGCTTGGGCCCAGGCAAGCATCTGAAAGGCAAGACACTCCTAGGCGGCGTGATCACGCCCGAGGAGTATGACCACTTCCACGAAGTGAGCTATTCGCCTCCCACTTTCACCCGTCCCAGCCTCATGTCACATCCAGCTCATCATCAGCAACGAGCTCGGGCGGTGCGGCACACGTGGGTTCATGGACGGCTTGTTCGCTGGTGACGTGATCGGCCTGCCGCCCCTCCTCAACTTTGGTCCGCCGGAGTTGCAAGCCAAGATCGTCCCAGACGTCCTAGCAGGAAAGAAATTCATTTGTCTGGCGATCAGCGAGGCATTCGCGGGAAGCGATGTTGGAGGCATGCAGACGTACGCCTACAAGGATGGTAACGAATGGGTCATCTCGGGGACCAAAAAGTACGATTCTCAAGGCCTCGTGACCCGTCTGCCACTGATATGTGCGCGAACAGGTGGATCACGAACGGCACGTTCGCGGATTACTTCACCGTCGCCTGCAAGACCGAGGGCGGGTACACCGTCATCCTCGTGCCGCGCTGTGACGAGCTTTCCACCAAGCCGATCAAGACCGCGTACTCCCCTACGGCGGGAACGGCGTTCGTGACGTTCGACAAGGTCCGTGTGCCAGTGTCGAACACGCTCGGCAAGGAGGGTAAGGGGATGTCCGTCATCCTCAGCAACTTCAACCACGAACGATGGATGATTATTGCCATGAGTTTGAGCACGCAGCGCCTTATTGTGGAGGAGTGTCTCAAGTATGTCGCATTGTCGCATTGTAAATCCTCGTTTCTGAACGACGGTGTTCTCGTGCAGGTGGTCGCAACAGCGGCAAGCGTTCGGCAAAGCGCTGAGCTCGCAAGCCGTCGTGCGTGCGAAACTAGCCCACATGATCTCGCGCGTCGAGTCAGCACAGAACTGGCTGGAGAATGTCACACACCAGATGAACAACGTCCGTCCCTTTTGTCTCATGTCCTCCCTACGCGGGGCCTGAAATTTACTTCTATCGTAGATGTCCTATGCGGAACAAGCAGATAAGATTGCTGGCACGATAGCTCTTCTCAAGCAGTAAGCATCTTTCTTAAGACTACTTCCTGGCGTGATGACTCGTGTCCTTGTGCCAGATATGTGACAAGCACGGGGCGTGCGACCGCGGAAGATGCCACACAAATATTCGGCGGACGTTCTGTCACACAGTCCGGGATGGGCAAGCTGATTGAAAATGTACGTTGGTCTCCACCCATCTATTTAAAGATTATGCTAAAGGGAGAGACTTGTGACCTCAGTACCATCGCACGTCGCCGTATGACGCGATCCTTGGAGGTGCAGAAGATGTGATGGGCGACCTCGGTGTGCGGCAGGCTCTCAGGAAAATGCCAAAAAATGCTCGTTTGTGAACTAGTCTGCAAAAGCTTCCGTTGGATACCGAGTTGTAGTGCCGTAATTTGTATATTCCCTTTTGTACACAACAAAACACAACATCTCGATACTAAGCTCGATACACCCTCTTTTTGACCATTCTCTCGGACGGCCGAGGAGCGCCTGATGAAATTTACTTTGGGCACGACGTCAATTTCATGTTGTAGTTACAGTAGGGAGAACCAGTCCAAGTCAAAGATGAATGGACCAACACGGATTCTTCCTCACAAACAAGATCGCAAGTCTTTTTGGCCATATCTTCCCCCCAAAAGCTGAACTTGGCCTCTGGTCTGCCACGCGGTCGTTCTTATGTCCTCGTACAGTACCGTGACGTGACCGCGGTTGGGCCCTTGGATACGGGTTTAACAAACGGATGACTTCCTGCGGCAATTGGTAAGTTTGGTACGCTAAATCGTCCCCAAATTCCAATTTTTATCAATTGATCTCGCGGATCAGTGTCGCGTCACGGGGGACAACTAAACTTAAAAATCTGACAGGGTACTCTGTTCCAAACTCGAATGGTACGTTACTGGGTCTTCAACTTGAAGGACTTAAGTGCGGTCCATCGATGTGAAGTAAAACTAGCGGCTGGTATCGAATCTGATGATTATTGATCATGGTTTTGTTTCAGATTCGAAGCAGCCTGGCCCACGGTGTTCTGAAATGTAGATCCTGGTATTTCTAGCTTGCCTTCAAATTGAACCCTCGTGCGCAAACTCCCGAATGGGAAAACATATTGACATCGCTTCCGTCTCCTTCTCTACGTATACATTCGCTCAGATGCGATCGGCGTCAAGGCCACTCCACACAAGGGGAAACGCGCATCGATAGGAGGGTCCCTGATCAGCAGCCCCTCAATACGATATGGGCTCTTGCTATGTTCATGCCTCGGACTCGTTTATGCGAACAGTCTCCTTTGAGACCGGGGAGCTGCTACCTCTCTTTGTGGCCCAGAGTCTGCAATCGCCCTGCATTCGCCGAAGTTTACAGAGATAACTAGGGACCACCCGCCAAGAAATACCACGGAGAATTACGTTTGTGATGTGGAACCCCCCTATCCCAATTACAGTAACTCACGTCGCTGTCGTACGCGGGGGGTTATTCTCCCACTCTACTTATGTTGCCCACTAAAACTTGAAACTATGTTAGCTCACTGAATGTGAACGTGCGAGTGACTTGATGCTGCACTCCCGTTCCGTTCCCGTGACCGTAGATCCCTACTCCACAGCAGCCCTGGGGAAAGCCTTGCTACGCTGCATTTTCCGCTCAAGGAACACCCTGCCTATCTATAGATATAGCGGGTCGGTTATGCACGTCGCGCTTGACCAAGTGAGGTGAGTCCCTGCCCATCAGGGCACATTCGGCTATGACCCACTTACAGTCAGTGTACCTATAAGTCGCCTCGGGTCTCAGGATCATCCTCACGACATTTTCCCTCGTTTCTACTCAGTAGCAGCATGTTCAACGCATTCACCTCTGACCTGTTGCTGCTGGTTTCAGCGACAGTAGTTCTTTCGTTATTGGTTTTGAAGAACATCAAGGGTAAATGTTCGCGATCGCGATCCCCTCTTCCACCTGGCCCAAGGGGCTATCCACTCATCGGCAATATATTCGACATGCCCTCCTCTCGCGAGTGGGAAACGTTCACAGAGTGGGGCCGAAAGTATGGTGGGTTATCTTTTAGTCCGTTGATTGACGTCACGAATACCAACGGTGCACTGTACAGGTCCGATCACCTATTTTCACATGGCCGGCGAACACTTCGTCCTTCTGAATTCGCTCGAAACGACGCTGGAAATGTTGGAGGCGAAGAGTTCCATTTATTCCGACCGCCCCGTTTTCCCCATGCTCGGCGAGACCATGGGCTGGGATCGCGGTCTGGTGCTCTCTCACTACGGGGAGCGCTTCCGTGCGTTCCGTCGTCTTGTGCACCGGTTCATGGGCACGCGCACCACCGTTTCCCATCATCACGACACTGTCACGCGGCACACGCACCGGTTTCTACAGCGTCTCCTGGACGCTCCGGAGAAATTCATTGAGCACTTGCGCGGGTATGCGAGCACGATTCGTTCGCCGTCACCGTGCTGTGCTCTGACATTAGCATAGGAC
>JAKELK010000523.1:0-29986 GCA_021525775.1 Lactarius deliciosus
GGACACAGCGGATGAGTTTAGGGTGGCTGATGGAGGCGGCGGGGTATGTAGCGGGGGTGAAGGGGTAGGGTTGCAGGCGAGTCCAGCACATCGATCCTGCTCCACCCACGGTTGGCCGATCCGTCACTGCGAGTAGAAGGTGAATATGACCCCCCATTCAAAAACAAATCCTGTCCAGTCACGCCTTTTTCCGACGAGGACGACTGTAGACGACCGTGGCTCATGCGAGATTGTGGTGCCATAGGGGATACCGAGCGGCGATTTAGAGGAACAATACGGCTCTCTGTGGCGTCGGACTCCCACTCCGATGGGCTGTCGTGACTTCGGATCGGTCTCGACGTGACATACGCAGGGAATCCAGTGGATGACGACGAGTCAGCCCTCAGACGGGTGGGGGGGCTGCGTACAGACGCCGGCGTTGTTCTTGTAAGCAGGGAAGATGAGTTCAGTAATAATGGCCTTGGGGCAGATTTTGGCGAAGGTTTGGAAGGGGTTGTGGTCGCCAAACCTGCAAGGGAAACAATCGAATCCCTGATGTTGTTCATTTTCGTTGAAGCAGTGTCGTCGCCCGATTCGGGAGATGCGGGAGAGGACAAGAGACCACTTCTGGGTTGTGGAAGCATGCTGTCTCGTGGAGGGCGGAAATAAGCTGGGCGAGCTGGTGGGGAATATGCTTCGGTGCGAAGCGTGTCGGAAATGGATCCCTCGCGACGAATAGCTTGCGCGGTGTCCTGTTCAGTTTCACGGCCGTCCTTGGACGATGATGGGTTGGGAGATGGCGACGCGGATTTCCGGTTATTCCACGCTTGCATAGCTTTTACCCTCCAATTCGTACTGGCCTTCGCAAGCGAGGCGGCGGTGTCTGAGTCCCTGATTTTTTCGGCATAACCCCATATGGACGAAGTGGTTGACGATGATTCAGAGACTGGGGATAGTGGGGAAACAGGGGGCAGCGGCGACGCAGGGGAGCGCGGTACAGGCGACACTGGGGAAGAAGGGGTAGAGGTGATGGCGAGGAAGAGGGAGTAGGTGATATGGGGGATGGAGGAACATCCATAGCACTTTGGTTTGTTATTCCCTGCCAAACAACACTGGCCAGTCGTGATGTGAAACTAGGTGCCGAAGAGGCAGCATCGACAGGGAGCGTTTCTGTTTCACCACCTTCATTCTGCGACTTTGGTTCTTCTTCTGAGCTGTCGGATATGTCTGGCGAAGGTAGCGGAGAAGCACCCTGGTTAGTGAAACCCCGCCAGAATGTGTCACGCAGGCGGGAACCAAGTGCGTCACTAGTCTTCACCGCCTTCGATTCTTCCTCCCTTCGTCTCCTAAATTCCACTGCCGTTTGAAGGACACTATCGATTCCACCCGCCGCCTCCAGGGGATACATCTGTAGGAGGCTCATGCCCTCTATGAAGGCATCATTGAGTTCCCAGGCTCTGACCGGAGACGGGGGCCCCATCAACGAGTTCTCTTCGGACCAGAGACTAGGTGAGCGTCGCCCCGTCTTTCCAAGTCTAGCACACAGTCAGTCAATAGGACGAGTAATCGCTACGTGACATACCGAAAAAGTGGTCCCCTAAGACGAATCAGCATACTAGCGCAAACATCGAGCAGAGCATCGAGTTTAGGAGATGAGTCTCGTGTCGTCATAGGGCAAACAAACAGCGAATCCCAGACCGATAGAACGGACGGAAGTGGTAGTGTGTGCGTAAGTATGGGTGCCAGCCATCGACTGCAGGAGAAAAGAATCAGTGAACCTGTCAGTATGTCGAACAGGGTTCATACTAAGAATAATGCGGTAGTCCTGGGTCAAGGCCCTTCAAGCGCTGGGAGACGGAGAGGTCAGCAGCGCTCCTACAGGTTTTTAGGTCGAACCCACCAGATCCGCTGATAATTCTGGATCTGCCCACTCGAGTCGATCACTTAAACGGCGCATCCATTGATTTCCTCCCTCTTCGTCCTCAAGCTGGGAAAACTCTCCTACAATGGCTTCGAAGAGCCAGAATGTATCTGCCTCAACATGAGCCACATCGGGCGACTCGACCTCTTGGAGGAGTACAGAGTATACGGGAATGAGTAGGGAGGCCATGTGGGGCGAATGGTTAGCTGGATTCAAGCATGAGTGAATATATAGGAGTCGTATGAGGGCGGAAGCATGTTTTGGATGAGCGCCTCCAGTGTTGAACGATTGCGAATAAAGCAACGTCCGAGGCGTTGCCGAGTCCCCAGCGTCTGGAGATGTCACGGAAATCACGGGCGTCGAGTCCGCGCCGTCTAGACGAATCTCGGGAAGATTTTGGGGGTCGTGGTTGCCTTGGTTGATTTGTCCGAGGCGGATGTCTAAATTTGCAGCGGAAGATATTCTTATGTCACTGTCGGCTTGAGGATCCAGTGGGCAGTCCGAAAAGGTTTCTGGCTCCTCCTCCAGACTAGAGAAGAGATTAGCCGGAACGCGAAAAAGGTCCTTTATGGCACCAGTAAGTGCGGCATCCAAGGAAGACGGGGGTGACGCCGGAGAAGGAAGATTAGAAAACGGCTCAAGCAAACGGCGCACGAGATCCTGTAGTAATCAGTATGGGTGTGAGAACAATGCAAAGCAAGATAAAAAGCGACGCAGACGTAGTAGTTTTCTCTATATTTTTGGGCTTCGCTGTCCCACGACGCTTTTAGGACTGGGAGTGTGCCTAACAGCAATCTGGCAACGGGTGTTATTAGGAAACGTACTAACACCGCACAATTCCTCACCTCCAAATTCGGGGGCGCAACCAAGCGGGAGAGTCCGGAATGCCTGGCGATGGTTGAGTACAAGGAAAACTAGATTTGCTCAGAATTTACCAAAGGTACAGAGCTTGCTAAGCCGAGACATATCGACTGCAGCTGTGTCATTGGATTTGTCCAGGATCTCTGATATTGCACTCAGGCTGGTAGCGCATCAGAAAAATGACTAGACTCCAGCCAAAATGACTGACACGTCACTCGGCCGATATTCCGGGGTCCATTGTACACTATATGAACGTGCGATGCCAGCCAGGTAGGCATGCATGTCCGCAGCTGAGGCAGGTGGGGCGGACAATGCTCGGACAACCTATGGTGCCACGGCATCAGCGTATACGTAACCTGCAGACCAGAATATCAACGAACCTGAGCTGATACACAGCGGTCTCTGTTCGAACTGGCGGCCTGAAGAAAATGCGGACCCAGGCGAATGCCGAGCAACTCGCCGCATGCTAACAGATCTGTACTACCCATGTTCAAGGAGACCTAGAATCAATGCAGAAGTGTCACACCTTTGGAGTCGATTTGGGGAGCCGCGAAAATGATCGTAGACGCGGCCTCTACGACCAAGGGGCTCAGGCTGCCGCTGTGAGGTGCCGCGTACTCTGAGCACTCTGTACATCATTAGATATGCACGCACCTGTCCAATTCCGAGAATCGCTCGAGAACGACACCTATTTGCATCTCCAAGTTCTCCAACACATTCCCCATAATTTCATCTTGTATCAGCCTCTGCGCCTTTGCACGAGCCAGCGTCTCGTTTCCCTGCTGAAGAAGGATGGATATGTCCTTGCTAATGAACCGTCCTTGTGCATCCTTACGATCCCTAAGCTGGCCTAACCGTTGAGCGGTAAGGCGGAACTGAGCCTGAATACTCTCCGAAGACAGCTCCGTGAAGCGGAAAATGCATCACGTACCTTTGCCCTCGTTGAATCCCAAGTAGCCATTCTTGCGATAGTTGTAGGGCGCTATGTGACCGTGATTAAGGTGTGAAGCTTTATGGAGTGGAAGGGGATGCTTTTGAGGTAGGAAGGTGCATATGGTAGACGCTAACGTAACTGGCGCCACAGTAGTCGCCACGTGCAGGTATTACCATCCGGAGGCTGCGTAACTACAAATCGTACAACACAATCTTCACTGCAACAGGTGCTCAGCTATTCGTTTTTCTAATCGACTTTTTGGTCCAGACGCCCTTCGCGAACCCGAACCGGTACCAATAATTGACAACAAAAGATCTTCGGAAAGTGAGTGGCGCATCAGTGAGATACGAGGCACATCAGCGGGGATGTCGCAGACGCAGGGCTCTGTGCTTGCCGTTTCCCCATTTATATGTGATGGCTCACGCGAAGCTAAGTTAGTTTCGACAGGGGGGACATAGCCTCATGAAACCAGGCACTCGACAAATAACTTTCGGCTAGCGGAGCCTCACTGCCACTGCGGAGGTCTCCATAAATTCCTAATGAAGATGCTGCTAGGAAGGACACAACAAAGCTCACTCCGAGTCACTACACCGCCAAACGTATGAAAACCCTGCTTGGGGATCCGGTTGCCCAGGGTCCATTGCGATCCCAGTTTGGCCTCATTCGCGAGTGACTGTTAGACTGCGGCCAAAAAAAAACCTTCAAATACTATAAGGCTAAGAGCCCGTCCGGTGCACGGTTTGTCGCGCCCGGCATCAGCCAAAATAAAAACATTGTTTTTTATTTGTTGGTCCCGGCAACGTGACCGTTCGGTGCAGTTGGTCGCACCTGACCGCGGCCGAGGTCGCGCCCGACCGCCCTGCCAAAAATAAAAACGGGTATGGACCCGTTTTTTTTCGTTGTCGCGGTCGACTGGCTTTGCTACCATACATTATATAATGAAATCGCGCTTATGTCATCACTAAACACACGTCCAAAGAGCATAGGATATGGGGTGTAAAGTGGAAAATGCAATTGTGCAGGCCTCCTCGTGGCGCAAGATCTTGTGAGTGTGTCTGAGGTGGTCGCGGATGTGTCTCTGTCCAATCTCTAAGGCTGCGCGCAAGTACAGTAAGGTCGGCAACGCAAACAGTGGGCTACACAGAGTGTAGCTTGGAACAGGAGTTGAGGGTCATGCACGCTTCTGCAACACATGAAAATTCGCAAGGGTTCCATTTGTGGTCAGGAAAGCGTTGGGTTCAAACCGCCAAGGCCGCGTACGAGTGCAACACGTTGGGGAATGCAATGGAACTACACTGAGGTCTCTGGTTTCACTGGCTTCACCTCGACCCAAATACATAAAATCCATTGCCTATCGCGACCGAGTATTTACGTTCGGCGGCCCGACTAGATATTTTTATTGCCGGAGCTGACCGATTTCTCCCACTCGTCAGACTGAGGTCGCGAGCGGCCATTTCCGAGGAGCGATTTTGCACCGGACGGGCTCTAAACTGCCCAGCCGCAACGGACCCTGGGCGACCGGACCCTCAAACAGGGTTCTCGCACGTTTGGCAGTGTAGAGCTAAATTAAGGTTTTCAACACTTGATAACAGTTGCGACGTGGAAGTCGTGGAGTATGACGATGAACCACCGCATTAGCAGGAAGCGTTCCACCCAGGACAGCGTTGTTGAGTTCAGCTGTGACCCGTTACCTTGTAAAAGGTGGGAGAAGTTCCACAAGCATGATGCCGGGGAAGTGATCTCATCGAGGGTTGGGACATGGAACACCCTATCGCGAACGAAGTTATTCCGTGGGATAGACAGCGATAAGCTGTGGTTCGGGGGTCATCTGTATTTTCATCCTGCTGTACGAGAAGATAGTGTTTTTCGTCACAGATGCGCCTGAGCTGAGCATCCCGCAGCAATTGAAGGTGACCAAAGGAAGGACCTGACTAGTGACAATAACCTGACGCATGCCCCGCAACCCCAACGTCTCCAACAGTTTGGCGGCGAAGTTGTCAACAGCTGCTTCTTGGCCTACCTCGGGACAGTGCAGTAACTTGTAGCTGTCGTCGTTGGTCGTGAAAGCTTGATCCGTGGTCTCGCGGAAGTGACGCATGACATGCGCGACGGTAGGAGTTGGCCATCTAAATTTGGTGCTCATCTTCGAGGACGGGTATGACCAGATGGCATTGGACGTTATTGTGACCACAGACGCGCTTCTTGGGGTATCGCTCAATGTTTTAACCTTGGCATCTGGCCCTCGCGCGAGTAGGGAGTGGTATAGAAGGTACTTATACGAGCCAAGCCTCACACCAACTGTCGCCCTCTTATTCGGCAGTCGGAACGCAGTCGCACGACGCGGAAACCTTTTCCCTCTCGTCGTCTTGATCCGCAAATTCGATTGTGTGTCTGCTCCCTGATCTCCGTCCCGCGCCTGTCTTTTTTTACTACGTCCGTCTTTACCCTTGTACCGTCCTGGATGAAATCAGAGATGACACCAACTAAAATAAAACCAGCCGTACAAATAACGCAACTATCGCACTTGAATGCTTGAACCACTCACAAACCCATACTTGCATACAATCAAGGCCTCTCCCAATCCGCTAATATTGAGAAGCTGGGACAATATTAGGCGCATATACTGTAGCTATTATCACATTCTGGCTATCGTACAACAAAGTCCACTGTAACATGTCAGAAAAGGTGCTCAGGTAGTCGCTTTTCTAATCGACTTTTTGGTCTCGACCCCCTTCGCGAATCCCTCGAACCAGTACCAGTGATCGACGACAAGAGATCCTCGGAAAGTGACTGGCGCATCACAGGCAATGAAGGCTCCCCAGGCCCGTCGGTAGGGATGTCACATAAGCTGGGCTCTATGGCCCCTACTTCCCCATCTGTCTGTGGTGGCTCACGTGGCCGACTGGCGACGCGCCAGGTGTACAGAGCGAGGCAAACTCCATAAAGAATGACTAGAAGAGTACGCTGAGTCAAGGAAGAGCGCTACATACGGCCAGACTCACGTAGCAGCGGTGGCACCCAGCTTGATATAACGATATAGACATTGAGAAGTTGGCAAATCCCATGGTCATCGGGTGCTTAAATGCCTCTATGTTAGACGACGCTGTCGTAGTATCGTGAAGACTCACTGTCATCGGGGCAAGATATAGTTGGCAACCAGACAGCGAACGACAGGGCGGTGCCGATGTGGCAGACCAGTAAGAAGAGTAGACGTGCGCCATCAAGCCACGTCCTAAATTTTGCGAGTAATCTATGTGGTTCATCAGACCATTGCAAGGAGCTGATACACGAAGAGGGGCACATACAGGACCGGAAGTGTGATGATAGTGAGGGCATCAATTCCCAGAAAGAGAATTAGGAAAGTACCTGCTCGCCAGTGAACTACAGGAACCTTGGGATAACCGAGCGATTGCTTACGTTCAGACTGACTAGAGACGTCCCATCGAGTGAATAAGACGCATGAGAGTAGGATAACCCAGAGGAGGCAGATGAAAGTCGTTAAGGCTGTCAGTCGGGGATGAGTGCACAGCGAGGACATCATTGGCGAAGAGAGACCCACAGAACATGACCAGCCGTAATTTCAGAAAGAGAGGTGAGTGTTGCATTGTGGGCCCAACAATACCGCAGCACCCTGTCTATGGCCAGAGGGGTGATATAGTCCGAACTGAGCTGGCCAGCCAGCACCCAAACCAAAGAGACCTGAGAAAGAAGGAAGAATGAAGGGTGAGACATCCTGAGAGCTGCCTCGAAGGCCCGTGTTGTGGCGTTAGAACAAAGGACACGATTGATCCGTGTCCACAATTGACAAAAGTGAAGACGAAGTCAACGTGAGAAAATGCCACTGGCATTTCATACTAGGCGTCGACTTTGTCGACTATGACCTTGCTTGGTGAGAGCGATTGCGCGGGAACTGTATATATTTTGGTAGGTTTTTTCAACGTCACTGGGCCTTTTGGGCTTGCTCAAAAATACGAGCCTGGCCGTGGTAGATGGGGTTCAAACCCCGGGGTTGGTCGCGTGAATGCGCCACTATGGTGCAGACAATAGCCAAAAGTTAAAAAAGGAAAGATGAGAAATGAGGGAACAAAATATATTATTTTTTCAACAGAAGCGTATGCTGTACTAAGTGAAAGGAACGACGTTCCATCGCCTTCCGTTGTTGTGGTTGTGGGCGCGTAGTTGTTGCAACACCGCTGTGTTGTTCGTCGGCTTGCGTTGCCGTGGTCGGGGCATGGTTCCGTTGCGGTTACGCATGTCGTTCCGTCATGGTCGCGGTCATCGCGGCGTTGTTGTCGTCACCGTTTTGCTGCGGTTGTCAGTGGCCTCTTTCATCGTCGTTTGCGGCTTGCGTCATGGCGGAATTTGCGCACCGTGTTGAGTTGCACGCCAACGAGGCGTTGTGGGGGTTTGAACTGGTGCTTGCACGCCGTGTTGTGAGGGTCTAGGGGGTGTGAAGCGTCGCAGGGTGTCACGCAGGCCACCGCGGAGCGCGAGATGTCGTATATGGGTCCGCAACGATCGCGGACACGTCGGTATCGAAGGGCTAGAGCCGCGCGCGAGGGCGGCGAGGTCGGGAACGGAAACGGGGTCGGTTGGTCATATGTGGTCGGAATCGGTCGCGCACGCTTCGGCATGGCGCGAAACTTCGTATAGATGGCCGCCGGGGTCGGTAACGCGTCGTACTTAAGTCGCTAAGGCCGCGCGCGAGTGCAGCACGCTGGGGAACGCGAAGAGAGAGCTACACTGAAGTCTGAGGTCCGAAATTTGAGGGGAAAAGTCTACTATTAGAAGTCTTGTAGTAAGGCTGTAATTACATGAGTTATGTACTGGGGGGGCTAAGGAATGGGGTGCATTAAATGGACAGGGGAAAGGTAAAATGCGGAGGGAAGAGTCCGAGACAAGTGAGAGGCTGAGCGCGCACAGAGCGCGGGTAAGCGGTGAAACACGACGCTTTGAAAGCGCGCAGGAGCACGGCCGAGTGCGAGCGAATGCGGAAAGTATAGGGAAGTAGGCGGGTGCTTAATGCAGAGGGCATCTAGAAAGTGAAGTGTATAAATCGCAATTTCACCGGTCAGGGAGACCGGTGACCGTGGTCTTGAGCATGGTCGTATCACCGGGTTGGATAGGATGGGAGCTGGAGGAAGCAACCGTGGATAGATGATGTTGGGGGTCGTAGATGTTCTCTAACGCTCCCTAGTTCTAGATGGATCGTTCATTGTGCAGTGGGCATTTGCAGCGCTTTGCATGATTTGGGTCATTGTTGTGCGTGATCATGGCATGCATCGGGGCGCCAACGCCGATCCAACGCCACCTTTGTAAGGAATGGCTTACTCTATCAAACACCGACCACGGCATCAGTCGGCAGGCGTGACGAACAGCCAATTCTCGTTCTTTGCGACACAGCAGGATTTTTATCTGAAAAACACCTGGAGAATATTAAAAGACGGTACCAGATGATATATACTGAATTATGTGGGGATCGGACCAGGAGTGAGCGAGAAATTCAAGGTGTCCGACACCTACCAGGTGCTGTAGGTTAGCTTTGTACATGTGGACGTTTTACCTATTCTGTCGTTTTGCTTTGTACATGTATACGAGTGAGTGCAACAGCGTCCGAAATGTGTACGACTAATAGGGTGGCTTTGTACATGTGGACGTTTTCCGGATTCTTAGGTAATTCTCACTTTGTAGTAGACCTTGTCAAGCAAGGTGATTTCTTGTTCTTTGCCTGCACAATCACAACACGTTGTGGATACAGTGAACAACATTAACGGCTGCTAGGATACACATTAAGAAGAAACTGCTATCGCCTAGAAACAAGGTACACTGTAAGGTAATAATGCGAAACACTCAGGTGACTGTAACAATCTCTCCTTTCCCGTCCTTGAGTATAACTAGTTCACAATCCAGCTTCTCACCGGTATCGAGGCATACGATATCAGTGGGGTCGATGGGATTGATCTTCACTTGCCGCTTTTCCATGAAAGAACGCCCCAGAACGACGTCGAAGTGTGACTCTTCAGACAAGTAGACCGCATGTGTTGTTTTGGTCTTGCCCACTGTAACAGGCCATTTTCCAATACTTACGTTCCAAGGAGGCAGTGATCAGCGCGGTAAATAAGACAGTGGAAATACTCACTTGACCAAGCCGCTGTATCCATAGTGCCCCGGTGCGGCATCTTCTGGGATGAAGCCGTGCCTCATAGCAAACTTTCGGGAGATATACACATAGCGATATCCAGTCTTGAGGAGCATACGTACTGGAGCACGATGATGAACAACGAAAAGGAGAGACTTCGCGAGCCCCTTACCGTTTTGCACGGGACCAATGCTACCAGTGATAGTACGGACCCCATTGCTCGTATGAAAATCTTCGAACTCTTTCTTGTGCTTTAGGGGGTCGTCATGTTTGGGACCGTGCCTTTTCTTTTCGCTACGTGCAGAAGAAGAGTCGTGTGGGGAGCCGTGACGTACAGACCCGACATGATCCGAACGGAACAGATAAAAGGATGCATTCCGGTAAGACGAATGAGATGGGAGAGGCTCTGAAGGATTCCTCAGATAGACGGTCGGAGAATCAGTGTTCCCACTTTGTCTCCATTGAAAGATGGTATAATCTGCGTCTGTCGAAATATTGTCAGGTCCGCAGTTTCGAAAGGGGAGTAGCTGGATGATACCATCATCAAGATTCCAGACTGACCCGTTCCACTCGTACTTCAACCAACCCGGCCCAACGCGCTTGCCATGGAATTCTGTATTATTCTTTCTGCTGAGCTTATCGAAGAGTAACGTAAGGGTGTCATTGGAAACTAGAGCAATGAGTGAGCGCGGTCCGGGCCAAAGAGAGATCATCTTACTGGAGTGGACTAGAGCTATAGAAGTCGAAGGTGTGTGTACATTTACGATAGATGGTTTCTCTGGAGTCATGAGTGTGTCGTTACTGATCGCTCAGCGGTGGAACGTTGAATCCTGAGCGTTGAATGTAGGAGACGAGGTTGGTCAGCTTCTCCGTTCCGAGACCAGGTCAATTTCAAGTTCCGATCTTTCGGCCAATCCCTACTCTCGACCAAGGATCCGGCAGACGTGAGGTCGCTTTCGAATACACTACACCATTCAAAAATAACAATGTCTGACCCCGCTACTCGAGCCAAGGCTTGGCCTCTTGCGCCCGCGGATTTGAACGACCAAGTATACTGTCCACCGTCTCGGTTCCTCGGACACCTCTGACATTCTGGCCCTGTACAGATTCTTGATCTAGTCCAGCAGGCTTCTACCTACAAGCAACTTAAGAAAGGGGCGAATGAAGGTACGCTTCCAAATGTCCGACTAGGGTCGCTGAGAGACGTAATTTTTCGCAGCGACAAAAACTCTTAATCGTGGCATTGCCGAGTTCATCATCTTGACGGCTGATACCGAGCCACTAGAAATTTTGCTGCACCTTCCTCTACTTTGTGAGGAAAAGGTACGTTTACCATCTTCTGTACCCGAACAGCGTGTATATATGTTATGGACGGTCTGTCTACAGAACGTGCCGTACATCTTCATCGAGTCAAAGGCCGCTCTTGGACGCGCGTGTGGGGTCACTCGACCGGTCATCGCTGCGAGCGTTACCACGAACGAGCAGCGAGAACTGCAGAGTCAGATACAAACGGTTAAAAAGGCCATTGACAAGCTTATGGTATAAGCCCCCAGAGTTGGTCAAATACTAAAGTGTAATCCATTCGCACCCTGGGCTCTATATACAGGAGAGATGGTTCGGTTTCGAGACTTCTCTGTCAAGTGCCGCATCTGGGTTAAAGCCCACCATTACGCCAGAAAATTGTTACAATGATAGTGTACTCGTTACGCGTAATGGACATGACTCGAAGACGAACCAAAGCGTTGAAAACGCTGCGGTTACTTTGGAATGTTTTCGCGTGCCTGCTGTCGAATTTTACGCCTAGGATTAGAGGGTTGCTGTCAGCAGGTTGAATGCGAACGACGGAGAATAAACCTACTCGTATGCTACCTTGTCGTTCCTACCAAGAAAGTTTATCAACTGGAATACCAGCAACAACAGCAGTTACGCACTTAAACATAGTATAAGCTTCGCTCTGGGCAGGGTCGTTAACATTTGGATCGTTCAGCAGAGCTTGGACACCCAACACAATCTAAAAGTGCATTCTGTGAACACCGTCCTTGTCGTTCCCAGGGACACATACCTGTTTGATAGTAATAGCAGGCTTCCATGACTTCTCCTCGTCAAGAATAGATAGGCAAACAGTCCCTGAAGGGTATACGTTTGGATGAAACAAGGGTGGGACGAATTTACCTGGACAGAAATGTAAGTTCATCTGGAAGGTCCTGCTCTGCCCGCGAGCGTACATTTAGGGGGCTTGGATGGATAATCTAACGTATGGTCTTCAGTGGCATCGCTCGACTTGCTTCGTGGATCGCATACGTACCTTCAGGGAAGATCATGGACAACTTGTAGAGCCCACCTTCCCATGGTGTCTAAGGGTGTCAGTTCATTAAATGCAAAATACAGCACATTTATCGATGCCTCACCCCTTCCTTGCCAGGTATGCCAACCTCCCATTCCATTAGGTTCATAGACCCATCTGCTGCCTTGGTGGGCTTCGCGTAGAATCCCTGTAAAGTGACGACTTGAGCTCGAATCAAGATTAGAATGAAAAAGAATACAGACGAACGGATGGTCCTTCCGCCACTGCTTTCTTTCCTCAGCTAGTCTGGGGCGACAAATGCCGGACATTTGCGAACTTGTCAACGATGAACGGGATCGAGTGAAAGAGTCGATCAGGCAGGCTTAGTCAGTACCGTGGCTAAACATGACCAAATAAAGACGACGCGTACCCCCGGGCTGCACTTTATCGAAGCTGACGCGGCAAACGCTTGTGATTACTGTAACATCATGAACTCGCTCGTCCGCCAATTCTTGATCACAGACGCAGACAGAGAGACAGAGAGGTCCAGCGAACTCACCAATGAGGATCGTCCCGCAGATGCCCTGTGGGGCTCGCAAGCCGGTTTTGGCCACTTAGTAGAAGGGCACGCATTTAATATTCCTGCTGTACTGGATGTGCGCACCAGTAGATCTCTCCTTTCCGTTGCTCAATCATCTCACACATGTCTCTCTAGCCTTCAGCGTTTCTGAGACTTCACACCGATGATCATGCCGACCCCAACTGCAAAATCAAAATCCAGCACGGCACTACCACTCTTGCGTTCCGGTTCCAAGGTGGGGTGATAGTCGCTGTAGATTCACGCGCAACCGCGGGGAGTTACATAGGTAATTATCACCTCAATAACGTGACTCGTGCTGAGTTCGCGTGCAGCATCTAGCACTGTGAAAAAGGTTATCGAGATCAACCCATACCTTCTGGGGACGATGGCTGGTGGTGCAGGTGTGTCTCCATAGTCTCCATGGGGAGTCTGGCGGGCTGAGCCTCCATACAGCCGATTGTCAGTATTGGGAGACGTACCTTGGGATCCAATGTCGACTGCATGAGTTGAGGAATCGGGAACGGATATCTGTCGCAGCCGCTTCCAAATACCTCAGCAACCTCGTCTATAGCTATAAGGGCATGGGTCTCAGCATGGTGCGCTTCGCTCTTTCCTGATAGTAGAGACCCATGGCCCATACTCTTCTAGGGTACTATGATCTGCGGCTGGGACAAGACTGGTCCTACCATCTTCTACGTCGATTCGGACGGCTCTCGTCTAAAAGGCGACTTGTTCTCTGTGGGCTCGGGTAGCACATTCGCGTATGGCGTTCTCGACCAGGGCTACCGGTGGGACATGACGGACGAGGAGGCTCAGGAACTTGGCCGGAGGAGCATCTATGCCGCCGGTCACCGCGATGCATTCTCCGGCAACACTTGCAACTTGTATCATGTGAAGGAGGATGGTTGGAAGTTCATCGGTACGTTGTCATTGCAGTAGCGGTTTCTTCCATTGCTCCAACTCTTTCTCAGGCAATTACGACATTACGAAATTGCACTACGACGGTCCGGGCGCGGTTCCTGGTGCACCAGGGGGTGGATACGGCTACGATGTTCGTACTGATAGTCGCCTCTCTACTCTGTCCGAGCCCGTCGCAGCATAGATTTGTACTACTGTACTGTAGTCGGTGCCACTTGTATTTCTTCTCACACTAAGATGGTGCCTGATATGATATGGATCACTCTGATTACGACCATACGCAACCCTCCAACCTCATCTCATGAAGCGTCTTTTCTCCAAGTCGCCCAAGAGTCCTTCTCCAAAACCTCCTGCGCTTGTTCACAATGACATGATTTCGCATACACCTACTCTTCAGCCCAAATTCGTTGTTCCTGCTGTTCCGCACCCTCGGCCACATGATCACATTGCTGTCTTACCCACTCAGGAGGGTCTTCTTCTACGACCGCACAGAACACGTTCGGACGATTCAGACCACTATTTTCGCATTAATTGGGGTAAATCTCCCAATTTCGAGGAGTTCCAAGGATCTGCGCAGAATGTGGATAGCTGGGCGTCCGCCGTAGTTGTCTACGGAATCGTCGGCATCCTTGAACTCTTCACCGGTAGCTTCATCTCACTCTCCCTATGGCAACGTTTCTTAAAGCAAATCCCTGCGCAGAGTCGTATCTACTCGTAATAACATCCAGGTCGGAGGTTGGACACAGTGAGCTTTCTCGCTCCAGTCCACTCGCTACTGTGTTCAGGTTTGCCCAGTGCTCGACGAAAGCCGTAAAATCTATGCTGTCAAAGACGTCGCAGCTGTACCACTGAGTGGTGTTCAACAAGCTGAATTTGTGACCAATGCCGTCGCGCGTAGAAATACCACAAAGGCCCGCGGGTCCCTCGTCGTCAACCCCTCCCTCGAGCAACTCAGTGATGATCCCGGGCCCCCTTCTAACGGAGAGGGGCTCCATGTGAAATTTGCAGATGGCCACCAGGTCAAGGTGATGACCCCCGATGCCGTTGACGAGTTTACCTTGGTCGACAGGTCTCCATCTCCTGCTGCTTCGGTTGCCTCCTCTGTTGCTTCCTCGGTGTCATCTGAGACCTCTGGTGCTCCAGTTGCAAAGGCCCTGGCCAATCGCCTGTCATTTTGGAATAGACTTTCCAAGAGAAATAGTTCGAAGGCCTCCGAAGACGAGTCTCCTTCTGATGTCGAAGAGGACCAGCCTTTAGACGCTTTGATCCATGAGGGTATGCCTGAACCCCAACAAGTATTAAACGAAATTGTCAACACTACAGCTCCTCCCCCTCCTACCATCGAAGAGAAGTACTCCGAGTTAGAAGCGAAAATCCTTCGGCAGACCGTCAAAGAGTACGCTAAGGGGGAGATGTATTTTGCTTACGATTTCGGTGAGGGCTACGTGCCCGCGCAGCCTGGATTGTGCTCATTAAGAAGGTGCCAGACTTGACACGCACCCTCCAACACAAGCAAGAACAGATCGCCAAAGCGCAGAAGCGAGATGCTCTACTCAAGCAGCTTAACGCATCTGACTCGTCGGCTCAGCCTAGCGAGAACGTCGATGCTCTAGCGGAGCCTTTACCGACTCTTCCGCTGTGGCGTCGTGTGGACCGACAGTTTTGGTGGAACGAACACCTGTCGAAACCGTTCATTGATGCCGGGGTACGATATCATTTCTAGAGCACAACCCTTACTCATTTTTTCACCAGCTTCACCCGTACGTATTGCCGCTTGTACAAGGTTTCTTCCAGATTGCCTCGTTTTCTATTCCGCTCGACCCCGAACTCTCAGAAGCTGCAGAAACCACTCGCGTAGAATATATAATAATGTCTCGGCGCTCTCGAGACAGGGCGGGCCTTCGGTATCAGCGCCGAGGTGTAGACGACGAAGCTCATGTCGCCAATTTCGTTGAGACCGAAACTATCACCCGATTAGACGTATGTAGCCCCAAGGGTTCCACCATTATACTACTAATGCCACCTCTTTCTCAGAGAGAGAATATTACTAATATCTTCAGCTACGTCCAGATTAGAGGATCCAGTAAGTCGTTGCTTCATGTCGTACCATACCGATGTTCATCTCTCCCAGTCCCGTTGTTTTGGACCCAATCAAGCCCTGGGTTAAAGCCCGCCCCTCAGCTATCGCCAGGAGCGACGCGTCAGCAGAACTTAAAGGCGTTTTCTCGGCATTTTAAGCGAACATTGCCTACTTATGGACCTCATGTAAGTGTTTTTGACAATAAACACAGCGCAGAAACCCAATTTAAGGTTACAGACTATCGTGAACTTAGCGGAAACGCATGGCAGAGAGGGGATAATTACTAATGCGTACGGTGAATACGTCAAAGAAGCTCAGCTGTCAGATGTCAAGTACGTGTCATGTAAACTATGTCATGGTGAACACTGACTGTGGAGAAGATATTGTGCATATGACTTCCACGCGGAAACTAAGGGCATGAAGTACGTCACATACAATGTGTGGTTCACTTCGAGGGCCTGATGGCGGACAGATACGAGAACATTACAAAGCTCATCACTCAACTTGAGCGATCGTTCGAGTCTCAAGGGTGAGCATGGTATTGTGGACTTTTCGCTCACACAAAACGATCTACTCGGGTCAGGTTCCTGTGGATATCCGGTCAGTCCGCGCTGTCCCAACAGAGAGGCGTTTATCGTGTGAATTGCATCGATTGTTTGGATCGGACAAATGTCGTGCAGGCAAGTGATATATATTTGTCAGGGTAGTTCGTGTGCTCACGACCGACGCAGTCTGCATTTGCTCGATACGTACTGAACCGGCAGTTACTCGCTGTCGCCCTGTTGAACCCTTCTGGGAATGGGCGCACGGATATGGATGTTGTCTTTAATGATGGTACGACGCCGAACTTAGCAGATTCAGCCGACTATCCGTGATGTTGATCTCGTCCTCAGTGTGGGCAAACAACGGAGACGCCATTAGTCGATGCTAGTACGTGTGACTATTTCAGCTGTCAACCCGTCCTCATCCGAAGGGCAGCGCAGGAACTTCAGCTCTCAAGGTAAGTTAGGGAAAGACACGCTTTCGTTTAGCTAACGATAGCGCTTCGCTTCGACAGGGCGACTTTACTAGGTAGGACCCCTGATCGAACAGTGCAGAATCTTTGGATTGAATACATTCGGACCGGCAGAACAGGGAAGCGTGATCTCGGCGGCCTGTTGAACGATGGGATAAACTCGTTGGCGAGGTGATTGACTATGTCATTTTCCTTCGACTTTCTTCTGCTAAGTTCCGTGTTTCCACAGGATGTACACTTCGACGTTCAGCGACTGGTTTTGTCAGGCCGTTATCGACTACATGCTCGGTTTCCGCACACTGTCGGTTTTCTCGGAGTTCTTGTTGAAGTTGCAATCATCTGATCCACGAGAACTCGTCCGTTTGTCAAATATCCGAGCTGAGGCCATCGCGACATGTGTCTCGCGTGTCCTAGAAGAGGGGGAGAAACTGTTGTCAGGATGGACCTTGTTCTCTCCCGGTGCACTGAACACGAAGTTAGGGGACAAGTTCGAGGAAAAGGTCCTACTCTTAGTCCGTGAACTTTCTTCTGGTATTTCCCCTTTCCCTTAATTTTTGTCTTAGTCCGCAGTATCGCTGCATATCATAGTAAGTGCGGCACTCGATTTCACTACGGTTCTTAACGATTTCCAGAGCTACGACTACAACCTAGAGAAGGTGAAGATTTCGACCCGAATACCCCTTCGCGACATCGTCGGTATTGCCAAAGGTCACCCCCTCACTCCTTAAATCTCTGTACTGCTTCCTCATCGGTATTCCAGGCACATATATTGTCTCCCCCTTAGAGGAGGCGTCTCGAGATCCCATTCAGAACGCCGGATTTTCGGTGGAGTGGCGCAACGCACGCCAGTTCACGCGCGTCACAAGCTACTCTGTGCGCAACAGCGTCGAGATCCCGGCCTCGCCCACGGGGCCGCACATCGTAGCCCCAGACACGCCCACCACGAGCAAGTTCACGGACCGCCGCAGCAGGAACAGCACGTCACCTACCGTGCCTAGCCCCCTCTCTCCAACGCGTTCGAGCCTATCTCCAAAACGGACATCCACCACCACCACCACCACCACCACCACCACCACCACCCCCGCCCCGAGGCAGCGCACCGCTGTGGTGGTGGTACCGGTCTCGCCGCCGCCGCCGCCGCCGCCTTCGTCGTCGTCGTCGTCGTCGTCGTCGGTGAAGCGTCGCCCCCCGCCGCTCCTCTCGCGCACGCCCACCCGCTCCCGCCTCTCGCGTCTGCTCTCTAGCACCGCACCACCACCACCGTCTCCCGTCGTGGGTGGCAGCGCGGCCGGAACGACGAGCTTTGCGGCGTTCAAGGCGCTTCCGATCGACCCCGCGCGCACGCGCCGCGGGGATGATGGGAGCACGTTTGTCGAGCCCGCCGACGCGCCGGAGGAGTTTGCGGGCGCGAGCACGTGTCGGGAGGCCGTCGACCATATGGTGGATTGTATCGTGCGTGCGTGCGCAGATGCCACTGGTGGTGATCCCGTGTCCATCGTGCGCCAGGAGGACATCGTCAGGTCTGTCCTTACCTACTTTCACTTTTGGGGTATCTTACTGACTGATGGCGACGACTCAGCTTGGCAGAGGCGCAGAAGATGACGAGCGTGTACGCAAAGATGGAATATGGCGTTAAGAGATTGTTGTGGCTTGGCGGTTGAGGCCTGACAGACCGGACACTGCACGATAGTGGTTTGCTTGGCTACTCGACTTTGAAATGACCCACAAGTAGTTGTAGGATCTCTAAATCTATACTGTACAGTACACGCCGTCCTTGTCGCGATACCCAGAAACTTGACTGCATCTCGTAGTAGGGCTGTTGTAAGTGAACCCGACGGAAGAAAAGGTGATATCGTATTAGATCGAGCAAGGTGAAAGGGTATTGATTGGCAGAGATAAATGAGGAGTGAATTGGATATCCAAGAAATGGGGATGCATTGACCAATTGTTCGAATGTCCAGTCATCGCATTCGAAATTGACGTGGCTTCACGGCCATGTCCAAACCAGACAATAAATAAATAAATCTATAGCATACCCTTTAGCACCCATGCATGAGAATCAAGAAGCAAGACTCACAAGCGCACCGCCAGGCTATCGCAGTCCGGCGATGTCGATGAATCGAGTCTTGCGTCTCATCGCGCGAGCATCTGCCTTCCTGCCAACATCATCGGGTTCGACGCCCATCATGTCTTGTTCAACGACACGCCGCATGTGTCGCTCGCAAAGCATCCGCCCTTCGACCTCCCAGTAGTCGACGAGACGTTCGTCACATCTCGCGTCAGTGCCATCATCCTCTTCATATTCACAGGTAAGGTGCTCTGGGTGGTACCGGTCGCCCGAATGTGACACCGCGCAGGGGCCCTCGATGGGCCGTCCGCAATCCGGGGCGGCGCAAAGAGAGTTGTTTGCTTCGTGATAGTGGTAATCGCAGAATGGCTTCCCGTCAAAGACGTAAAAAGTCCTGTCGGGGAAGGGTTTCTAATACCAGTTAAGTAAGGGGTCGAAAAAAAAAGGGGGGGGGAGAGGTGCATACGTGGCAGGTGTGACAGTTGAAGCAGTCGCGGTGGTATTTCCCTTTGAGTTGACCGTCCGAGGACGAAACCGCCTGCTTCTCTATGGGCATGTTGCACCGTCGACACTTTCGAATGGGTCGTGAGCCGCGGTATCAGATGGCGACGAGCCAATATTCTCGTACCTTCGGCAGATACATATTCTTCCAGCATTTACCGCACAACACGCCCCTGCCATTCTCTACCTGTATCCACCTGTTGTCCTCGATTTCCTTCGAGCACCGCATGCACGTGAACACCGTCTCGCGGTATTTGCCAAGCCCACTCGCGCTGGACTCTTCCGATAATCGTTCCTTTCTCCTCGATTTATCAGAAGAGCCACCACCGATCGCACCGGAAATTGTGCCTCCCCGTCGGTTAATGACGCCACCTAAGGTAGATGAATCACGTTGCGTGGGCGATGTTAGTGGCGACGTCAGGGAACGCATGGGTGGTTTCGACGCGCGGGGGATGGATACTGTAGGCGAAGTCGGCGACAGAACCTTGTTCACAGGGGCTGGTGACAGTGCCTTGTCCGTAGAGGCTGGCGAACCCAGAAGTGCAGCTATAGCCATGTCGAAGCCATCTTCCATAGGCATTTGCTCAGCCCGGGGGCGGTCGTCTGAGTATGCAGAGGAAGCGATGGACGGCCTACGATGCACTCGAGTGGGAGTGGAGCTCATGCGACGCTCGATGATACCGTCGTCATCCGACTCGTCGCTCTGGGCGTAGGCGAGACCGCCAAACTCAGATCCTTCGTCATCTCGCATATGGAAGGAGGAATTCGTGTCGTCTTGGGTTACCACTTTGACGGTATCCCCGGATACTACCCTCTTCTTCTGCGAGAGATTTTCGGGCGAGGAAAAGGGCAATCCAGTCGGAGAAGTGGGAGTCAACGGCCCGGATGCCTTGGAGGGTTTGGAAGCGTGAGATGGCCTGAGGGGGAAAGGGATAGACGAGGATTTGGCGGCTACATTATTATCGCGTCCGGGTGGTGACCCGAGTGGGGGCGTGGATGGGGTTGGAGGTATCGAAGGCCGAGCATTTTGGGAAGACCGAGGATCTTGGGAACGCAATGGAGGCGAGTTGAGAGGTGCAGGGGGCGAATACGGATACGGCATATGTGGCGCAGCTGCGGGGAAGGGACAGTCGTCAGCCACATATTAGGTATGACGACAGAAGCGAACCACGAGACGCCGAGAATCACAGAGAAAGCAGTGCATACGGGCGTCTAAATAGACGTGAAATGAATGACGACGTACCGGCGGAAGGATTTTGAACGTTCGGAGGTGGGTAGGCTCGCCTGCCGTCCATAGGCGGAGGAGAAGAGGGAGCAGAGTTCCAAAACGCGGGTGGGGGTGATGTTGGCGTCGGTGGGGCGGAAGCAGCAAACATGGCAGCGCGAGCTGCAGCTGCAAAGCCTCTACGCCCCACACCGGCCATGCCAGCAGCACCACCCGACTTGGTGTCGATCTCGGGTCCCATAAAGTGGTGGTGGGAAGAATAGTTGGATGGAGCGGGGGAAGGAGGGACTCGAATGGGAGGGTTGGGACGACTAGACATCGGCATGAGTCGCGGATCGTAAGCAGCCCGAGGGGCCTGGGCAAGGGGAGAGGGCGGTACAGAGGGACGATGGTGGTTAGCAACGCTCGGATGGGCGTGGATGTTACTCGGATGTGAGTTGCCAGGGATGGCGTTCAGAGCTACTTGAGGCTGGGGTCTATTGTACTGGGAAGTTGGTTGGCGAGTTGAAGAGGGTGGCAGTATTGGCGTCTGGGTGCGCGAGGGAGGTTGAGCAGGGCTGCGAACGCCATTCCGCGAAGGCGCACGACTGGGGTTGGTTCGAGGGGGGGCGCGGTCATAGTTGCGCGTATCTCGCGGACTTGTGGATGGTAACCTGGGAGAAGTTGCGCCAGCGGTGGCATTCGCAATGGCAGTCTGTAGTTTGAGTCGCGGGGGGCTAGGTTTGGAAGAAGAGGCAGAAGAGGTAGGGACGGGTGGGCAGACATGGTCGACGAGTCTGTCAAGTGGAACAGACAGGCCACACGAGGAACACTTGACGGTTGGAAGAAGTTGGGATATGCGGAGGTCAGGCATAGTTAAAGGAAAGTGAGGATGAGAGAGCAAGCGAAGAGATTAAAATGAAGAGTAGTACAGGTCTAGTATTAACAACATCAACTGCCGCTCTCTGTCACGGTTGAGCGTGGCCCTCCTAGTGTTCTCGGCTGCTCCAATCCGTTCCCACCGTTCCCATTCCCATTTCCAATTCCAAGAGTTCCATTCCCGCTGTTTCCTAGTCTCGAGAAGAACTCATCCCATTGCCCTGTAAAATATATCCTTTTCAGTATTAGTCCACACTGAATCCTGCTTCGATCTACAAACCCCAATCAAACATGCCACCAGGGATCCCATCCAGCCAATTGTTGTCAGCCATCGCAAATTGCTCCAGAGCTCGAGCCGACGCGGGAGCTGAGTCCAATAAGTTCATCACACGAACATTCTCACTCCCGGTCATCCCACCCTCGTTCAGCACGGGGTTCACGTTCACTTTTTCGTGCTGTGTTGCGGCCAGCTGAGCTCCAGAGCCTCCATGCTCCTCTGCCGATGTTGTACCATCTACGGCCCGCGTGAGCCCGTCCTCCTTGAACAGCAGGGACTTAACCTCACCCTCGTCCTCTTCTTCGCTGGTACTTTCGATAATCACGTCGGGTGTAATTTCTGGGTACGCCCCTTTGACCTTGCCGTGAGCGATAAATACACCTCCGCCAGGTCGGCTGGGGTCTCTCTCGTATGAAAGTCCTCCCAATGGTGGCGGTTTCTTAGTCGTCACGTTGGTTGTCGGATTCAGCGCCGGCCGCTCCATCGGGAGTGGTGGGCCTTGCGTCGCCTCGTACAACAACGCAATGATTTCGGCGGTCTATGGGAATCTGTTAAGCAATTCGCTCACACGAGTGCTGACAGGACCCAACCTTCCGACGCGCCGACATGTGATCTGGTGAGAGCGACTTTTCCCATCGCCGGACACAATCGCGCAACTTTTTGAGTTTCGCTGCGGCGTCCTGGTCTTGGCGACGCGCCCACGTATGATACTGTCAGGTCAACAACATTATTGGTTAGATATCCCAGGTTTCACATGTACCATACGGACCTGGACCAACGCGCAAGATGTTGCAGCGTACGCAACTAGCATCCACACGTCATATATTTTGTCGTTCTGATCTAACCAATCGATGGCGTCGCCAGTCAATTCGACGAGATTTGTCCAACTCTCGACGGTCAGGGAAAACTTGAGGTGTTCCGGGCATGAGTAAGAGATTCGCATGAAGACGCGATAAAAAATCATCAAAACGCAAGAGTACAAAAGGAAAAGCACGCCTGTGCAAAAAGGTACTTAGAATGTCATCTCAAACTGGATGTACCTTACGAACCGGCGTTTACGGACGAGTCAGGTCCCCGGAATTGCAGACTTGGAGGTAGATTCTTCTTCCAATTTTCAAGATCTGCGAGGAGTACCGCAAGCGCCTCGTCCGTGGTATTCATCAGGCCGGCCGGGCTACGTTAATCAGTAAATTTGATAAACGGTGAAGAAGATGGACTATACCTGTAGACGGTCTTTAATACCCTACCAAGGATGATGCTAAGTCTGACGAGCTCATCCACATAGAGATCATAAGGAGTGCCGGATGAAGGTAGTCGAGCGTCGCAATCGTTGACATCGATCATATACGGGTGCCCATATGACAAGCTCACCCTACGGTAATCATCGTTAGTAGGAAGCCCAAACTCTGTGACGTAGGGTAGAGCCACGGGTAGAGTTACCATCGGTCACTGATAAGACATGCTCCCCATAACCTGCGACGCATTTCAATATTTTGCTTTACTGCCTCAGCACGGTGAAGGCCTAGATCTTGAGCCTGCCATTCAGCATAAGCAAACGCGCTCGGACTTTAAGGAATCGATTCATTTTTTTCACGCACCATCCTGATTGCGGTCCCTAGCCGAACCCACAGAGCGGACAGGGCATTTGGCACAAACTGTGAATGACAATCTCCTACCATGGAAAGGATTAGCAAGCTCTGCACGTTGGCGATCGAAGCCGTCGAAAGTACGTCGTCGACTTTGATGACGCCATTGACAGTATAGCGTATTGCGTCGAATATGCTCTGGGGTACGTCGCGCCGCGCCGCAGCTACAAGGCAGATGGAATACAATAATATAGGGGGAGGTGAGGGACTGGTGAGGAATTCGGCTTGTGTGATGACCGGAAGGATGGGGGCGATCTCCGTGAAGTAGGCATTGACCAACTTCTCGACCATATCGCGTTCAATGCGCATGTCGACGGGCTTTTGCAGCATAGGTACTGTATCGCCAACACTTGGTTCTATCACCTGGATGAGTCCATCACCACTCTGAGATACCTCCCATGTGTGGTGATGTCGAGCATCGTAATTCTCATATAACCGTGAGGGTATCGTAGCACTGGAATGTAGAAGGTGGTCTTCGGAAGTTAGTCCTGGGTAGGTGGGTCAAGCGAGACAAAACAATTGTGAACACCCAAAACCGCACCGTAAACTCGCGCATCTGCAGGCCGGGAGGATTCTCCGAGCGGCGTGGAGGAATGACGTTGGTCTGCATTCTCCGAACGCGCCTTTTCTGCTGCTTCTTCCTCTAGTTTTTTCTTCTTGAAACGGGTCTCCGCTATAGGAAGAAAGAATGTGCACTCGAACCCATACTGCTTGCAATGCTGGCATAGGGCTGGTTCAGAATCTGGTAGGATATCGCATCTATTCGAGGGAAAAATCGTCAGCGTGCGAATGGGGGGCCGAGCTTCGGCCGAAGGTAGCGGTAGAAGGCCAAGAAAACGAAGCAAGGCGGATCATTCGGACTCAGGTGACAGAGAAAAAAAAAGATTACGGACCGGATTTTGCGACTACGACAACTATCGCATGCCCTTTGCGTCTTGGTGCGCTTCTTTGAATCTAGGGGCAGTGGGGGTTGCGTATTAGCCCTTGAACCTGATGCCACTGCGCTGGGGGTTGAGCTCGACGGTCCTGCAGCTTCCTCCGAACCCTCCCCGTCTCTTCCTTGGCTCTCATTCGTGGGTTTGCGCTTACGCTTCGCAGATGACTGTTGACCGACTTGGATTGGTGACTGATTCGCAGTTGGAGAAGGTTGAGCGGAGACATCATGCGCGGCGCCCGGACGAGGCGGCGCATACATCATAATTTGTTGCGGATAAGGCGAATAGTGGGGGTAAGGGTGGGAAGGGTATGGGCCGTGGTGCACAGGATACGCATATGAGGCGGGATGGTTTTGTCCGGTCATAGGATTGGAATTCATGCCGTTGTTTGGATGGCCCACAGCTGGGGTGTGGGGGTAGCCCTGGTGGGAGTGAGGGAAAGGGGAGCCATTGTGTGGATAGGATGGGTTCATGACAGGATAATGAGTGGCGGTCGGAAATGAATGCACGAGGGCCGAACGAGGATCGGGAGCCCCTCTCTTCGATGAAGATCTTTGCGGTTCTTCGCGCGCGTGAGAGAGAAGGGAAGGTCGGGATGCTAAGTTTAAGGGAGGATGAGAGATCAAAGTAAGAGGAACGAAGCTATACCGATCGGAGTGAGTCAGCACGTACGGAGGTCCGGGGATGGAAGATGAGATGG
This sequence comes from Lactarius deliciosus, assembly GCA_021525775.1. Taxonomy (NCBI): domain Eukaryota; kingdom Fungi; phylum Basidiomycota; class Agaricomycetes; order Russulales; family Russulaceae; genus Lactarius; species Lactarius deliciosus. The sequence goes on from JAKELK010000523.1 coordinate 24,922, forward strand.
AGTAGCGGCAGTAGCAGTAGGCGGCTTAGTGGGGCGTTTCTTGGGCTTGTCAGCAGGACGGGAAGGCGGTGGCTGACCTGTCCGCGCGTCTCCTTCCGGGTTTGTTCCATATTCTGGTTCCATAGTCCAGACACACAGCCTCAGCTACAGACGCCTAGCAGATTAAGCAAGCTGTGACCAAAGTCAAGGTACGGGCACTGAGTCCGAGCGAGACAGAACCCGGGTGAAGGACCTTATGTAAGTACACTTCACGGAACAGAGTGGGTCCGATTGGGGTGAGATAAAAAAGGGGTTTACGAGACAATGGTATCAGCCTTGCCTTGTATGCGCGATGTCTCAATGGGCGAGGAATGATGGGAGAGTGTGGAACAAGCTTCTACCCGGGCCTGACGAGAGTATACCCGTCAAGTAGCGGCACTGGTCATACTATGTACATCATGATGGTGGCGGCGGCAGGGGCGGCCCCCCTTTACTTTCAAGCGCCGTTTTAAAGTTTGGTCCCGCGGTTGCGAGAATGCGCTGACGTCACCTGCATATTCATGCTGAGCCAATTACTCGTCTCATTTCTACCGCCGGCAGTCAAACAAGAAGCCGCCGTCCGCAACATTTTAAAATTTACCAAAATGTCGATGCCGACGTACGGACTCTATCAAATAAGTCAACCTGACAGCTCTCCTAAACAAAAAAAAAAGAAAAGAAATATGAATATGTGAAAATAAAATATGCCATCTACCCATCGTCCAGTGTACCGCATACAGACCCAAACTCTAACCTCAGGCACGTCCATAGGTATCACCCTCTTCCGCACCATAATCCACGGCAAATCAGCCCGATCCTCAACACCAGGGTTTACCAACCGCTTGTCGTCAGTCGCCACGGCGTGGGGTTGCACCCAAGAATATCCGCCCGGACGACACAGGACGTCGCCGAGATTTCCCGTCCAACTGGCGTGAGCAAAAGGGTTCGGAGGTGTCTCCCCAGGCTCAATCGACTTCTGTGCGGAGTTCCGAATCTACGTAACAGAAAGACCAATGTCAATAATTCCCTATATGTGTAAACTGGCGCAAGGTGGAGTGATGGGGATGAAGGCGCCTGAAAAGACAGGTGGAAACGAAAACTATGGCGCCATACCTGTTCTATCGTGGTCACGTTGAGGTAAAGGAGCTAAACCCGGCTGGTTAATATTTTCGGGCAGGGCCGAAATTATTCGCACCGCTCACCCGCACATGGTACAACAGAAGCGCCGCCACTGGCCAGATGACTGTGATTGCAAGACAGAAGGCGGTTGCACTTCCCGCGCCCTTGCCAAGAGCATGTCTAAGTCGATCTGATCCTCCCGCGTCAACAGTGAGACATGTAAAGCCGACGTAACGATCACTAGGCACAGGGTGAGTGTCTAGAAACGTCCTACGAGTCAAACCGATGCCCTGAAGCATTAGCACATAAAAAGATTTTTGACGCACGGTTACCAAGATGAAGGGCAAAGAAATGAGTATAATTACGGCGCCCCACACAGTTGTTTACCCATTGGCAGTGATGGTCGCATCCATCGACACAATTATCACACTGTGTAAACGTCAAATTATCACTCAATCACCCTCGTTGGCTAATGATACGTACCATCCTGCAATGGCTCGATCGCGGAGGTCGGTATGTGCGGCAAGTGGTACAATATTTCACCCGTACCCTTACGACTGCTGTGAGTGATCGAAGCTGCTCACGAAATGAGGGGCCTTACACTCCGGAACGGACTTGCAAATCACGAGGTAATGGGACAAGGTCATCGCCGTCGGAGGGTGTCACGGATGGGTATGGTGGATCGGGGTCCAGATTTCGTGGGATAATTCCAGGGTCCTTGAAGGCCTGTCGAACGCATAGGTGAAGACGGAAGTAGAACCCACGAAGCTGAAGACCTACCGTTGACAACATCAACGATATCGTCAAAAGACACATGTATGCACCAACCCCAGCGACGGCAGGGCTTTTGTTATGCCACCACCACACGCACGTTGTACCAAACCAGACTCCTGAAATCCCAAAGAGCAGCATGAGGGAACCTATAAACGCCCAAGGTTTATCACCGCCCATGAGTAAATGGCCTTGCAGGAACCAGCGGTTGGAAGAGGATATCCGCTCGTGGTTTCGAACGTAACGAGCGGACTTTTCGTGCTTCACAGGGACGGAGGAAGGTGGGTATTCAGACTTGGTGGGGGGGAATGGTATGAAGATAGCTGACTGGTGTCGCAAGTCGAGGGGAGCAACGCCTGACGCCCTGTACTCCTCGTCCGAATTTTCTTTTGTCTCAAAAGGTGTAGGCGGGCCCATGGCTCGCGCTTGATGGAGGATTGGCCGGCACCGGCGACTCCCTGGCACTTCCCGAGCCAGACAAGGACTTTGCGAACCGACTCGAGGCTTAAGCCCTTCCGAAAGCGGTCAAAGCCGTCGCGCATGCGCGCAGCAGCACTGGCGCTTGTAGCGTTCCTTTCGACGACATTTCTGGCGAGAGATGGCCTAGACCGGTGAGTTGCAGAGAGAACCTGAGCGAGAACGAATGAGTCCACCGAGAGGCAATAGCGGTTCGCGACTGTGCTTCTGCTTTCTTCGCAGGCTGCTGTGGTGATGCGTCCTGCATGGAGTTGCGTGATGTCCGGTCGCCGCTGATAGGATATGAGTCCGAAAATCCATCTGAGTCATATTGGACATCTTGCGCCAATGGCTGGAGTGGGTACGCGGAATTAGGAGTTTCGTGTGAAGGGGAGAGCCCGTTGGAGGAAGCGACGGAGGAAGGGCGGGACGTTGTATCGGAACCAGAAAGAGGTGGTAGAATGGGACGAGATGGATGAAAGAATGGCAAAGGGGGGAGGATTCCGGGTGCGTGTGACACGCTAGGAGGAACAGAAATCGAACCTGTGAATGTTCGGCGAGTCGGGGAGCTTGGGTCTCCGTGTGTGGTGAGAGTAGGACGGGGACGAGAGGCGGTAGAGACAGCAGAGCCAGAGCGTGCGTGCCTAGCGGCGCTGCTACTACGAGGGGTGGTGACGCTTTCAAATTTGGTTGAGAGACCAACACTTGATAATGAAGACGGGAGTTGTGAGGGGCGTTGAGAGACAGGGACCGTCGGCGTCGAAGGGGAGAAGGGTAAGGAACGTTGCGAGGCCATGTTCAGTGAAGTAAGGTAAACAGAATGATGTATGTGCAAGGCTGTGGCGCTGTGAAGCGCGAATGTGGCCAACCGGGTTTCACCGGAAAGGTAAAAACAAGGCCGTCTATTATTATTGCACGCATTGACATGCAGTATATACGAATTAAAAATTAGAGAGAGGTAGGGTACCAGCAGCGATTGTACCAGTCCTTCGCATGCTCCACCGTGACCGAATGAACAGCTTCCCAAAACACGTCGTGAACGCTGGAGGTCTCGGACTCGAGCTTCACGTTGAGGCGATCACGATTCGCGCGTAGCCACTCTTTGATGGGCGCAAACGACAATTCGATCGGGTTGAGGTCTGGCGAATGTGACGGGATGTAGAGGAGGCGCACGCCGTGTGCCTCGACCAAGTGGCGAATCCCGCCCACCCTGTGGATCTCCGCGTTGTCGAGGACGAGGACCGAGTTGGGAAGTGGAAACTTGTTCATGCGGGGTAGAAGGCCTTCAACGAAGCGACGGAAGTCGTTGTTGGTAATAGCGTTCTCGACGACTTCAAGATGGAGGACCCCATCCAGACAGATGGCAGGAAGTACGCTGTATTTTGTGTCCCGAAGAAAGAACTCGAAGCGAGGACCACGCTCGCCACCCATTGACCACGCATACGGCCGCCTCAGACTCAGTCGGTGGAAGTAGCTCTGGTCAGCGAAGACGAGTTGTTCCGGGCGGAACTCGGCTGCAACGAGGGCCCTGAACTCTTTGCGTTCTTGCTGACTCTGTGCAAGAGTGGCATGCGTGACCTGTCGTTGACGTTTTGTGAGACACAGTGAGACCAAAAATTGATGACTCACTATTCTCATTGAATATCCTATCCCTTGAAGTGAACGCGCGACCGTCTGTACTGACGCGTCGACGCCACATACCTCGTAAAGCTCCGTCTTCAGCTCGGCCAGCGAGATGTCGACGCGGCGCTCAAACCGCGGAGGAACTGTGCAGAGTGAGACGGAACCCGGGATTGAGATATTGCGTACGTACATTTCTTTCCATGGCACCGAGCATGCGCGGCTGACTCGACTTGACTGGTCGCCGTGAAATCACGCCTCCAGCTTCGCGATGCGCACTGCGCATCCGCTTGAGCGACCGTACACTGATCCCCGTAGAAGCATGAATCTCTGCGTCGGTAATTCCCTGAAGCGACATCGATAGGGCCGTCTCTTTGAGCTCGGTGGAAATGTGCCGCCCGACCATCGTTGAGGTCAAGAAGGATGTTGAGATGGCACGCGACGCAGCCGGGATTTAACTAGGGGTAATAGCGGAGAGACATGGACACGTACTTGTGTAATCTACCTTCGGGTAAAACTAGGGTAATGATGACAGGTGACGACGATCATTTGAAACCTTACAAATACTGTATCCCGTCCACTTGAAACGAAGAGCTCACATAAATACGAGTAACAAGGACCTAAAGTACTGGATCTTGCTGTAACAGAATACAGTCGGATACAGACTACAATAGTCACCTCCCTGCTTCTCTTTTTTGCCGCGATACAATCCATTGCCGAATGTACGTACTACTCATCTTGGCCTGCTTCAGAGCTTCTGCGTCTTCCACTTCCACCCGACTTGAACTGTGTGAAATCACGTCTATCACAAAGGTTTTTACGGTGGCAATCCCTTCTCCTCTCGGTACTTGTCCACTTGGTCACCAGAGGTGTGAGCACGGCGCGAACAAACGGCTAGCGTAGTCACCCACCTGCTTTCCCGCCGGACGCCGTTTCCTTGCTCACGACGAGGGCTTGGATGTTCGGATCCGCTCCTGTTGGCCCGTATACGTCCTGGATCGGAACGATGTCGTAGACAAGGCTAGGCTTAAAGAGTTCCATGAACTGGCGGACACCTCGTATTCGTTCGGGAAGGCTCTCC
>JAKELK010000524.1:0-29889 GCA_021525775.1 Lactarius deliciosus
CTCGGGAGGAGGAGCCCCAGCACCACCCAGTGGAGCCCCGGCCGGGAGGAGCTGGCGGTGGCGGTGGCGGTAGCGGTGGCGGTGGTGGTGGTGGTGGCAGTGTCGGTGGCGCCGGTGGCGCCGCGCCAGGAGGAGCCGCACCGATAATCGCACCTGGAGGTCACGGAAGATTGGGAGGAAACCCACCTCCCGGAGTTCACAGGGGCAAGGGACAAGAGCAAGGCATTCCTGCTCGCGTTCGACCTCTATATCGGAATGAACCCGGACGTCGACCAACTCAGGATCCCTCTTCGCGCGCCATGACCCTCCTCTCCTACATTAGAGGACCCCTTGTCGACGACTGGGTAGCAGAACAAGTGCGATGGCTCAACGAGCAAGTAGCCAATGGGGTGGACCGAGGAAACATGGTCCTGTGGAACACCGTCCGAGACAGATTTATAGCCGCCTACTTCGATACGGCGGACGTACCAATGCTCGTAAAGCGCTCCAAACCCTCACCATTAAAGGGGAAGACATCGACACGTATATCGCCACATTCGAAAACCTTGTTATCAAGGCCGGGTATAACCCCGATGAAGCTACAACCCTCGACATTTTCCAGGACGGACTACCTAATCAGTTAGTCATTAACGCTATCCGCTTCCAGCACCCCGTCAACTGGGAGCAGTGGAAAGCGGCCCGCACGGCTTCAGCAGGCTGAATACCTTATTTTAAAGGATCGCCTGGGCAGGAACAAACCGTCGCGCAGTCGAAAGGGTGGACACAGCCGAGAGCAGTGGGTCCAGGCCCTCAATAGAACACGTGACCCAAACGCCATGGATGTTGGACGCGCCAGAGCCTCCGTGGCCCTTACCGACACCGACAAAGCTCAACTTCAAAAGGAGGGACGATGTTTTAGATGTCGTGCTCAAGGGCACATCTCGCGTAACTGCCCACAAAAAGGCGTGCGCGTGGCTACAGCCAGCGCTACCGTGGCGTTACCCGCCACTTCCTCAAGAGCTACGTTCTCCCCTCCCCGCCTGCAAACGTACCAACTCCCACCCTCAGTACTGTCGCCATATCAACTAATCGCGTCCTTTCGAATGAGGAGCAGGCAGACGTACAGATCGCAGCGATGAAGGCACAATCTCAGGAAGTGCGCGACCTCATGGTCGAAAAGTTATTTGGAAGAGAGGATTTTTCTCGACGCTTGAACCCGGCGGCCTGGGCTAGAGCTTTAAACCTAAACGTGTACACTAGCAGATATCAATCCATGCGAATTCCAGTTTTGTTTAAATCTGCACACGCAACGGCCGAACGACAAGTCCTTATCGACTCAGGGGCAACAGACAATTTCATATGCTCCACGCTTCTTAAACGACTCCAAATCGGGACAAGGGACGTTACCCACCCTATCCGCATCTGGAATGTAGACGGCACCCATAACCAGGACGGCGCCATCACTCAGTATACGGACCTCACCGTGCGAACAGGAAAAGAGGAAAGGACACTTCGCTTCCTAGTTACGAACCTGGGAAGGGACGAAGTCATCCTAGGATACCCTTGGTTCACGGCCTTTGAGCCGCAGATCAAGTGGGGAGACGCGACATTGGACGAAGAGTTTCAACCAGTCGTGGTCTCGAGCCTTCACTTGTCAGACGAAGCCACGCCCATGGAAGCATCCATCCGGGCGTTGGAGACGTATGAACTTGACGAGGAAGCGTGGGAGCAGCTCATGGACGACGAATGCGAGCCCCAGATCGCATTTCTACGAAAAACGACGACTGCGTCGGAGCTAGCACAACGAGAAGCGGCAAAGAAAGAACAACGGACGTTCGAAGAAATGGTCCCAAGGGAGTATCACCAACATCGTAAAATATTCAACGAAGAAGCATCCCACCGTTTTCCTCCATCGCGCGTTTGGGATCACGCTATCGACCTATTGCCCAACACCCCCGCCACACTCGATTGTAAAGTCTACCCCCTCGCACAGAATGAACAAGAGGCGCTCACCACATTCCTCACGGAACAACTAGAGAAGGGGTATATACGTCCGTCAAAGTCACCCTATGCGTCGCCATTCTTCTTCATCAAGAAAAAGGATGGCAGACTGCGCCCCGTACAAGATTATCGACGGCTGAATGAGGTCACCGTACGAAACCATTATCCTCTTCCCCTCATCCCCGAGCTAGTAGACCGAATACGAGGAGCACGCCTATACTCGAAGCTTGATATCAAGTGGGGTTACAACAACGTACGAATCAACGAGGGGGATGAGTGGAAGGCCGCATTCAAAACCAACCAGGGACTCTACGAACCCCTGGTTATGTACTTTGGCCTCACGAACTCGCCCTCAACATTCCAAGAAATGATGGACACTATCTTTCGACCCCTCGTCCTCACCAACGAAGTAATTGTCTACATGGACGATATCCTGATAGCAACCGCCATCGACTACCCTCACCACCGCGCCGTGCTCCACGAGGTCCTCCGCCTGTGCGAAGAGCACGATCTGTATATCAAACCGGAGAAGTGTGAATTCGAAGTTCTCGAAGTGGAATACCTAGGGTTGATCATAGGCCACGGGAACCTGCGCATGGACCCCGTTAAAGTACGGGGCATCCAGGAGTGGCAAGCCCCGAAAACCCTTCGAGAAGTACACGCGTTCCTCGGATTTTGCAACTTCTATCGCCGATTCATCCGAGGATTCTCCTCACTGGCACGACCACTCCACAACCTCACGCGTAAAGACACACCATGGCGTTGGGGACAGGATGAACAGGACACGTTCACGAACATCAAGCGATGTATCGGGCGCGAACCTACGCTATTATTCCCTGACCTTTCGAAACCATTTGAGCTAGAAGTGGACGCCTCGAACGTAGCCATTGGAGCCGTGCTAAATCAACTAGGCCCGGATCAGAAACTACACCCCGTCGCATTTCATTCCGAGTCGCTAAGTTCAGCGGAGCGTAACTACGACATCTACGACCGAGAGCTACTAGCAGTTGTAAAAGCGCTAAGAGCTTGGCGAACGTACCTCGTCGGTTCCCCACACAAAATTATCATCCACACCGACCATGCCAACCTTCAGTACTGGAAGGAACCACGGAAGATCAGTCGCCGAGTGGCACGCGAGTTCTTAGAGCTGTCAGAGTACGATTTCGTACTGAAACATATCTCCGGAACAAAGAACGGTCGCGCAGACGCCCTATCGAGACGAGCGGATTACACAGTCGACGAGGAAGACAACAACAACGTAACCGTCCTCCCCGCTGAACGATTCATCCGTGTCACGGAGATGTCAATGCACGACATGGACATCTGGACCCAAATCTCGCAGAACCTCGATGAGAAAGACGTACTACGCTGGGTCGAGCCCCATAACCTGAAAAAGGTGGGGGGGCTGTGGTGGAAAGGCGACGCCTTGGTTGTCGTGGGCGACAACGATCTTAAACGGGGGGTAATCACCTTTTTCCACGATACTCCAGCCATGGGACACCCTGGAATCGCAAACACCTTCGAACTCCTCCGTCGCGACTACTGGTGGCCCAATATGCGTAAAGACGTAGAAGACTATGTCAAAGGTTGCGCAACATGCCAGGCCAACAAAATTAACACGCACCGACAAAAACCACACCTCTTCCCCATCACCACAGACCCAGACGCCGAGCCATTCGAAGTTGTGGCCATGGACTTCATCACGAAACTCCCACTGTCCGACGGGTACGACTCCATCCTGACAATTACAGACCACGACTGCTCGAAAGCCGCCATCTTCATCCCCTGTCACGAGTCGATAACTGCAGAAGGAGTAGCGCGGCTTTATCTGCGTCACGTGTACCCGCATTACGGCATCCCCCGGAAGATTATCACGGACCGAGACCCCCGATTTACCTCCGCCTTCATGAAAAATCTCTGTAAAGTCCTTGGTATCCGTCAAAACATCTCCTCTGCCTATCACCCACAGACAGACAGACAATCAGAACGCACAAACCAGTGGCTGGAACAATACTTGCGACACTGGAGCAACGTGCAGCAAGATAATTGGGCCAAAGCACTACCAGTCGCGCAATTCGCGCACAACTCCTGGCCAAATGCAACCACAAAAGAATCCCCCTTCTCCCTTATCATGGGTTGGGAACCACGCACCATGTGGACGCCAAAGCCTACAACATCCCCATCAGTCGAACAGCGTTTAGAGGAAATGATCATCAGACGGCAGCACGCGCAAGATTGTATTAAACACGCGCAAGACTTGATGACAAAACGAGGGAAGACGCGTTTCGTTCCATACCAGGAAGGAGCCCAGGTCTGGCTAGAAGGAACGAATCTGCGAACTTTCTACCCTACCGCCAAACTCGGTCCGAAGCGCCACGGACCTTTCCGTATTAAGAAGGTCCTATCGGATGTCTCTTACGAGTTAGAACTCCCCTCCACGTGGAAGATTCACCCCGTGTTCCACGCCAACCTCCTCACTCCATATAAGGAGACGGAACTACACAGCGCAAACTTCACACGCCCGCCGCCTGACCTTATCGACGGGGAAGAAGAATTCGAAGTGGAGCGCATCCTGCAGTCGAGACTGCATGGACGAGGGCGCAAGCTGCAATTCCTAGTCCAATGGAAGGGGTTCCCCATAAGCGACAGCTCGTGGGAACCACTCGAGAATGTACGACACGCCTCGGAACTCATCGCCGACTTCTATCACCTAAACCCTACCGCCGATGGGGCTGGACGAAAGATATAAATGACACCCCTTCAACGCCCATCACCGCCCGTCCCCATCTCTCTCTCTACCATGTCTTCCACTCCCATCGTTTCTACCATCCCAACCCGCCGACCAGTCGAGGTGATCCTCGAAAATCTAACCGTACCATCACAGGACTTAGGTGTCCCGTCTGAAGTAGACGGTCGCACGCCGTACTCTGTGTGTCCTAGCTCGCCCCCACTCCCAGTACTTGCCCTCGCTACAGCAGCGCTCTCGAAACTGGAGGAACCACTTACTCCCCTATCCCCGTCCGCGTCACCCGAACCCACGCTCTCCTTGCCACCACCAAAAGTCGACACACCCGTCACAGTGCATGACGCCCCCGCCCCATACTCCCTTACGCCACCTCCCCCTCTCGAAACCCCAGCAGTCCCAGCCGCCCACGTCCCCCTCCCCCCATTCCCAGCAGGAATGGGCCATGTTTTCACACCCCGACCCCAGACCCGCCAAGTCGAGCCAGATCCCAGGCTCGCCCTGCTCGACGACGAAGAGGAAGAAGAAGAGGACGCTACTGACCCGGGTCTCCCCTTCTTTGCCAACGACCCCGCCTCCCCCTTCTTCTTCCCCCTGTTAATCGGCAACCCAGGCTATCCACAGACCACCGCCAAGTATATCTATTACCGGCGGAATTATCAAGAGGTCATTGGCACGATGGGCAAAGGGGAGCCCTGCTACGTCTCACAAGTCTACCTAGTTGCGGTTCACGGGGAGCAGCTGCCCCAACACGTCACCGACAACCAGATCAACATGTTCCATCCCCACGACCCTCGCGCGATGGTCCTGGACGAGGTGCTCGCAGAGTTACGAGCCCCACGAGTCCACGCGGACATCTCGCGACTGCGAGAGTGTCTTACGCGACGGGACGCAATCATTACGCGCCGCGCGGACATCAGACGGTTGGAGGTGGAGCTCACTCGGGACGAGTTCCATCTCGATATGGACATGTCCAGTGTACGAAAGCGCCTCCAGTACTCGCGCGTTATCCCCCTTATCACCGACAAATACGCCGACCTTCACGCAAAGCCGGTGCGCCCACGAGCGTCGCCGGAGCCCGTTCCCCTGACGCCTCGTGCTGGAGGACCATGCGAGATGCCGCGTCTTCAGGGAGAAGGACGCCAGCGGCAGCGCAAGTGTTTCCAATGCAGATCGACAGAGCATCTTGTGGCTCAGTGCCCGGACCAAAGGGAGCGCGAGCCCTGTAGGTGGTGCGGTAGCCGTGTCCACAGGTCCAACACCTGTCTCATCCGTCGACTCTCCCCCATGTCCCCTGCATACGTCGATCCCGACGACCGCCTGAGGTGGTGCGGTAAGTGTCTGAGGTATGACGCGAAGCATGACGAGATCAAGTGCCCGTTATACGAGCGCTGTAGGGAGTGTGGTGAGTCCGGGCGTTACATGTTTCTACGCCGTCACACCTGCCCCCGTACCCCGTCTCCCACACCCTCCAACGTCGCACCTGAGGAGGACTGTTACTATACTAGTGACTAGTTGAAGTCGTGGCGACTTCAAGTCTAACGGGGGGTAATGTTACGAACTGGGCGTATTTCTTATCTTTCCTCTGATATGTTGTCTCGTGTTCACGTGTACTTTTACCTACGACCCGCTTCTTTTCCTTCTTCGGCTTCTATCTCGCACCCACCGCCTGACCATTACGATGGCCGATGTTACGACTTTTAGAGTCCGCAGACGCCATCTGACTTCCGCGTGTCCCCGCGGGATTCACTTGTTCCACTTACAGATTTCCCTTTCACATTACTCAGTTAGCTCGCTAGGGCCCGTACCCTAGGATCGCGCCATGTGTTTGTAGCATACAAACACCCTGTACTAGTATATAAGTCACGCCCTACCTAGCTTGTACGGTAGACTTGACTTCTTGTGTAATACCACGTCGTCTTTGCCTCACGAATCCCGTTTGACTCGCCCTTACGCTTGAGTCTTCGCCTTTGCTCGCCCTTGCGCTTGAGCCCTACTTCCTACTACTACTCTAGTGTCCCAGGGAGGCCTAGCAGTACTTGTTCATCATCGAACTGAGTCCTAACCGACTCGCGCCTTTCCGATCCCGATTGACTTACGAAGTACACGTCGTACTTAACGCCCCCGTGGTGGCATTACAGAGAGGAACAGGATTGGATAAGGATTCAAGAAGACCAAGCTAGGGAGCTCAGTCTTCGCACTACCCGCTAGATATACAATTGATGAGGAGCTTTGAAGCTCCTCCTGAAGGTAAAGTACCCAGTAGCCATAATAGCTCAAACCCTACTACGACTGTCCTAGGTATGAGTCAAGTCCGTACCATGCGACATGTGATAACCACAACAAGCTGACTGAGACGACTGTCCCTGACTAATACTAGGGTAGTCAGAACCCCATGAGACTGCAGTCCGTACTGATGAGTCCAATCCTAACACATCCGCCCATACAATGCCGTACATGGCATTGACTACAGAACAGCGGCCATGGATCAATTCAGATCCGGGAAGATTCGGGTACTAGTGTGTACGGATGCTGCTGGAATGGTGCGTCACACATTCTACACATTTTGCCTCAGCTAATTACTTTCCAAACAGGGCTGTAACATCCCGGATATCGACATCATCGTTCAGTGGAAGCTACCTGGAAAACTCTCAAGCTTTGTTCAGCGTGCTGGGCGCGCAGCTCAAGGACCAAACACCGTTGGTCTGGCCGTACTTCTTGTAGAGCCAACAGCGTACTCCATCCGAACGACTCAGCCAAAGAAGCATGGCAAGAAAAAACAAGAGGCCGCAGATACTAGTATTCCGAGTCGACCCAGTGAAGAAAAAGACTACGCTCGTAGTCATGGCCGCTTTCGGGGAGCTCGGAATGCCGCAAATGATACACTCACTCCCCTCAGTGACCCTCCATTCTCCAAGGACGATGAGAGCGAAGGAACCTACGTTTTCGTTCAAGCAACATCATGTCAACGCAATGTCCTTCGTACTGTTTTCATAAACCCAGCACCACGTTTGTTTTGTTTTTCTAACACCTTTCGTTGTCTCACGCACTCGTTCAGAACCCATTGTACCTTGCTGTGATGTCTGTGACCCCAGCCTGTTGGATCTGGTCCGACCGGGGCTGCGGCCAAAGTCGACGACAAAGAAGCTTGCGTACAGAAAGCAGCCCAACCTGAAGATCATCTCTGCGCTCCGAAATTGGCGTCAAAAAGTTTTGATTGATGACAAGCACCCACGTTACCTCTCAGCCTCATATATTCTCTCAGAAGAGGCCATCAACAAGCTTGCGAGCCTTTCGCCGGGCACAGAATCGACCGTTCAAGGTTACCTCTCGCCGCAATGGGTATTCTGGGTGAGGTATGGCTCAGATGTCACCACCTGTTGCAGCGCAGCAGGTTAATGGGGTCGGTAACTGGCACACCTAGCACACCACGAGAGATAAACGAGTGTATTAGATAGACATAATAAAGCGACTTGCCTAGCACACCACGAGAGATAAACGAGTGGGGTGCCAGGCGTACACAGCGCATCCTTAAGTACCATCGTAAGGACAGTAACTACACGTGAATATGAATAAATGTGCGGCGGAAGGCCGCACTCCGAGTCCGTTACAGTAGAAACGATCGTGAAGTGCTAACTCAACTAAGTTTAGCTACGTGATTGTCCTGATCATAAGTGATCGTGTTGCGAGACTATCCTCGCGTCTCACCTCTACTCACTCATGCCCGACGCCGAGACAACTCGCACGTGGACGCTCAACATCTCAACATCTCCCCCTGATCAGACGATCCACGACCGCCTTGGGAAGACCTACACACGCCAACACTGGCAAACCATCCGCGTCAAGCCGAGCCTATCAAGAACTCCGTGGAATCGAATTTCCACGCGCGGGAGGCCGTTTCGAGGCCGTACAACGCCTTCTACAGGCGGTAACTCGAACCCGAGTCCCCTGTCCAGCAACATGAAACCTCGTAAGTGCTCCACTTAAATTATTTCCCGAGCACGCCGTTGAGACGCAGACTGCACAACCCTCTTGTGCCAGTCCTCCAGCGCGGCCGACGCCAGTAGCCAATGCAGCAACTCAACGCACGCGACAAATACGAGAAGGTTTCATCAACTTATCCGGGATATGCGTGTATCCCATGCCACCTTTGCACGGTGCGTCCTTTTTTCCGTTTAATTAATGACCCGTTCTGACTCAACGGATCTGCGACCGGGCGGGAGTTCTACTAGCTCCCGAACTTCGCTCTCGACCAGCGCGGTCCATGGCGCGGCCATCTCACTTTCACCCACACGCTTTCCACCACTCTCCATCTCCGCAGAACGCACACGCGTCCCGCATGACTGGCGACGACTTCGCCTACACGAGCGACAACCGGCGACTCCGCGTGACCGAGTCGTCAACCTCGTATGCCTCGTTACCCACGCTGATACAACACAGGCTGAATATACAGGCTAGAGGCATGACTCGAACGCCGAGACACACCCGCCGTCGTCGCGGCGGTGTACGGAGCCCGGCAACCAGTCGCTCAGGTGTATAGGGGAGAGGAGTTGAGGTGGTAAGGGGGTGGTGATCCCGGTCGCCCAGACGGTCGATCAGAGTCGATCCGTCTTAGCTTACAGTAAGGACACAATATATTTATGTCATTCACTTCACCGTCTGAGCAGGAAACCGATGAAGGAACGTGTACAGTCAACACAGGTGACGCCGCTGCCGGGTTAGGCGCAGCGCGTGCTGGACTCTGAATAATGGGGGCTTGCGCGCGGAAAGGCGCAGGAGACGCGGGTGCAGGGCGTGGCTCGACACCCCGCAGGGACTGAATAATAAGACGCTCTCGTCGACGTTTACATCCCAGAACGATCTCAGAGAGTGGGTATATGTGTCCCACAGCCGGTAGCCCAAACTTTCCGGCTCATACCCAACGAGCGTTGCCTCAAACGGCATTCGCATCCCACTTGCGACGCTCGCCGACGATGCACTATGGCATCCAACAATATAAAAAAAAGCTCTTCAATTACTCAGAGAAGTACATGGACGTTTGCCTCCTTGTTCGAATCGGAGTCGCTTTCCGTACTGCTGTTTGTATTACTACCCTCCTCCTCCTCTTTTTCGGCTTCATCCTTTTTCTTCTTGCGGCAATCGCGCTGGTGATGCCCTTTCTTGTTACAATACTGGCATGTCAATGTTTCTTTTTTCTTGCCAGCGCGCGCCGCGTTAAGGGATGCCGAGGGACCACTCTTCCGACCCTCCTCGTTGAGAATGCGAGCTTGAATCTCGCTGTACTTGAGGGCGGAGACGGGACCTGAAGCGAGTAGAGTCGAAGCCACTACCTCGTATGATTCGGGTAGGGCGTTAAGGAGGATAAGACAGAATTGCACGTCGGAAACGCCCATGTTCGCGTTCGAGAGCTTAGCGCGAGCTTCATTCAGCTTCGCTAACTGTGGGGCAAGGGGAGAACCCTCGTCTAGTTTGACCTGCGTGAGCTCGATCCAAAGATTATACAAGGCAACGCTGCCAACGCCGCCGTAAGTGTCGCGAAGTCGGTCGAACTTCTTCTTGAAGGAAGGGAAATCTGCGTCTGATTCGACAGTCGAATACACGTCTGCCTCACAATAGAGGCGCAGATACGCCATGGACCTCTTCTGAATGAGGCCCCAGTCGTCTGCGTCCACTCCATTGGGGCAAGTGTCGTGTGATAGAATGTAGTCGACGTCGTTAAAGCTTAGAAGAGCGCTCATAATCCCACTCCAAGCATTCCAGTTCTGACCTGAGAGATGTTCGAGACGAGTGCCCGGAGGCACGATAAAGTGACTTGCGGCCGCAGTTTTGATACGCGTGGCAGACAATCCAGTTGGATTCTTGGATGAGCCACCTCCACCGGACGCACCGGGGCCAGAGCCACCGGAGCCAGCGGGAGGCGCAGGGGGTGCAGAACCACCTCCAGAGGGAGGCGCAGGCGGCACAGGACGCCGCGAGGAGCCTGAGGGAGTGCCAGATGATGCCATTTATTGTATTGGGATGATTTCTGTCGCTGAGGAGCGATCAGCGACGGTACGTTGTCGAGCCAAGGTCACATGACCTCTCCAGCCCGTGTAACTGTAACGGCCAGAACGCTTCCGCGTCCTGCCCCCATGTGTGCGGCTTCTACTAACACTAGTAATACGACTATTTCCCATCTGGAGTGCGTGAGCGCGTGCCGAGCAACGCCATCATGCGACAAGACGCACAGGACGCATTCGGCAAGACAACGCGTACAGAGGCATCCAGGGGATCCGCGCCTGGGAGGAGCCGCCCACAGCAGATTCCACGGATACGGGGGTCTGAATACCCGCCATCCGCGCTGTTTGGGGGAGTCCCGGGTTAACGCCTAGGGCGCATGGATAGGAACGCTATGGCTTAGCGTGCCCTCAGGGAGTGACCCCGCCGGCAGTGGCTTCGCCCCCAGCGTCCTATGTAAGTACGACTTAAACTAAATAGCGCAGCGCAGTTGTAACAGGCGCAAGGTCTGGGCATGGATGGCCCGCCTATGTTATACACCAAAACCGCTCCCACTTAAGGGCAGCAACAGCCAACCATTCGCTGGGCCTATAGCCAGACCGGGCTCCCCCGGTCCCGCCTAAAAACCATGGCCAGTAAGGCCGCATCGGGACGAAAACCCGGAAGTCGAGAAGCGAGTACTAATGCGCACAGTGATGGAGGTTTCTCCCCGCGCGTCTCCCCACGCCTGGGGTCCGTAACGCGGGTCGAGCAAGGCGTGTTAGGCCCCAGCACGGGCCTCGAGTGACTTGCGCCCCAACGCGCAGAGGTGCACCCGAGTCGGAGGTAACACAAGAGGGTGAACTCACAGTGTGAAGAACAGCGAGTAAGACTTTGACTTTTGGACAACGAGGGGCACAGGGCCCATAACCTGTTGCAGCGCAGCAGGTTAATGGGGTCGGTAACTGGCACACCTAGCACACCACGAGAGATAAACGAGTGTATTAGATAGACATAATAAAGCGACTTGCCTAGCACACCACGAGAGATAAACGAGTGGGGTGCCAGGCGTACACAGCGCATCCTTAAGTACCATCGTAAGGACAGTAACTACACGTGAATATGAATAAATGTGCGGCGGAAGGCCGCACTCCGAGTCCGTTACAGTAGAAACGATCGTGAAGTGCTAACTCAACTAAGTTTAGCTACGTGATTGTCCTGATCATAAGTGATCGTGTTGCGAGACTATCCTCGCGTCTCACCTCTACTCACTCATGCCCGACGCCGAGACAACTCGCACGTGGACGCTCAACATCTCAACACCACCATCGTTATTTCGTCTCAAACTCAATGTGAGAATGCCATACCCGATCTACCCACCAAACATCAACACAATGCGAGTCTAGGTGCAGTACATGGCAGCGGGGCTACACAGTACACAGCCCGCAACCATAAACGGAGGAGATCCCGGTCTCCAACTCCAATTGACCCGCTTTTCGTCTCCACAGAACGAGCCCCACAGCGGCAGAGGCGGACTCGGCATGCAGCCACCAACACCCCTGGCTCGAGCAACGCAACTGTGGAGAGTCTGGAGACTTCTTCGTGGTCGCAATCCCAATTGTCCCACCTCCCATTCCCGCAACCCACCTTTGTTGTACCCAGCAATGTACCCAGGCCGCAGCCACCAACAACATCACGCTCCCACTTATATCATCCTTCCGTGCCCTCCAACGCACCGCCGCTTGGCCCCCTCTCGCCATACCGACTACCTCTGTCGAGTCAGCACGTGACTGGCACGGAAGCGTCACCAGTTCCCCCACTCCTGCACCAACCACAGCCAATATCACCATTCTATCGTTCACATCCTATAGTTCCCTCCAATGCACCGCTTGGCCCCTCTCTCGCCGTACCGACTACCCCTGTCAAACCAGCACGTGACGTCAACGCCCTCACCAGCTCTGAGGGCTCATTCGAGCACGCCTTTCGTGAGCCATCCCCGTCCTCTTCAACAACCAGCCGCACAGATCCCTCCCCATTATTCCACCCCTGTTTCTAACCTTCCAGTTGACCTTCAGCTACAGACACCGAAGCTGCTCAGCCATCGCTGGAGCTCTGCATCAAACCCTGTCCTTGCCGCTGCATCCCGGCTTTACCCTCAAGCTTTCAACATTTCTGACCCCCACAGCCCATTTCACGGCCCCGCCATTGTCGCTTCGTCATCGGGAAGGTCTCACACAGCCGCTCATCAGCATAACCTGACTCCCACATTCGAGTGGCCCACCCCGTCCCCAACTCCATTTTCTAACACACAATACCGTCAACACGCACTGCCAACAGAACGTGCACATCCAGCCCCACAACGTCTTGGAATTTTCGCACCATTTCTGTCACCATACCCTATGCCACCTGAAGAGCGTCTCAATTTTCTGAATAACTCACTCCATTGACCTCAAACGAACATCATATGTATTCTACTTTATGTTATTTAGTAATAGATCACATTTTCCGTTAATTCTGAGGTCGAAGCTTCCAAAATAGAGGGCGCGTGGAGGATTCGAGGATAGAGAGGATTTTACGAGCGTGAAAATATGACTGAGGCAAATTTCTTACGGGCCAAAACGACAATCCCTATACATTTGAGCCCAGCCGGTTGAGAACGAGAGACGAAGCGAAATGAGCGGAGCGTCTGAGTTCGAAAACCGGCTGGTCCGAGCCTACACTTTACTGTATCTGAAGTCTCCGAACCCCTTCCGAACGCAGACAAGTCGGTACGGCCGATGCCGAGGGTGATGATCAGATGAGATCCGATTGTTGGATCTAATCACACACCTTTCACCCCGATGGCTACCAACATTATCGACGAGATCGTTAAATTGAAGCCGCCAACCCCGTCACAGTCTGTACATCGTGAAGAATGCACTCAATGCTTTGATAATCAGGTTTGCCGTCTCTCATTGGCACCCCCGCTTGACTCACACACCCACAGGATGGCCCACTGGGCATCGACCTCTGTCTCACCTGTTTCAACGGCGGATGCACCTCTTCAGAGCGACGTCACGCACAAACCCACTCCAAAAAGACAGGCCATCCATTAGTGCTCAACATCAGGAGGCGTCCGCGTCCCAAACCCAAGCGCGTACGTAGTCCCACTTGTCGACCCTAACAAGGTCCTGACCAGTGCCACAGGACGACGACGCAGAGCCCCCTGCAAAAATGACGAAACTTGCGATCGTGGAGGAGCGCGAGGAGGACAAGTACGAGCACATCGTCGCCCTGCGCTGGTACCAAATCGGCAAGGAGCCTGTGTCCCTTTCCCCCGACGACACGACCGGTCTCACCGTCGTTAATCCGCGCGTCAAGGCGCTGATCGAAGGCGTCATGAAATCCCTCTCATCCGCGCGCCAGGAGGCCGTCCAGGCGTGGGAGGAGTTGTTTCTCCCCTGCGAGCACACCCTCACGCTCTCCCAGCTGGCCACGAGCCACATCCCCCCTTCTGGTGCGTGCCCAGCCATCTCCATCACGCGCATATATTTATCTATTTTGGGGGAACAGGACTAGCACACTGCTCGAAATGCGACCTCAAGGAGAACCTATGGCTCTGCCTTTCCTGTGGCGCGCTCGGCTGCGGCCGCCAGCAATACGCTGGCGTGGGTGGGAATGGCCATGCACTCGCGCACTTTGAAGAGAGTACGCATCCCGTGTGCGTCAAATTGGGAACCATCACCCCCGAAGGCAATGCCGGTGAGGACCTCCTCTTCGTATCTGGTCCGGATGCACTGACAGAGGCGGTCAGACATATATTGCTACGCGTGCAACGAAGAGCGCATCGACACCGAGCTCGTCCTACACTTGTCCAACTTTGGCATCAACGTGCAGGCGCAGAAAAAAACCGAAAAGTCCATGACCGAGCTGGTGTGTGTCCTACTACCAGCTCGAGACGCGTCGCTGATATGATGATAAGCAAATCGAGCATAATCTCAACTACGACTTTTCCCTTACGGACGAGTCGGGGAAAGCGCTCGAGCCCGTTTTTGGTCCAGGCTTGACCGGGATACAGAACCTTGGCAACAGGTGCGTACGTCCCGACTTGCACCTCTCCCAATCCCTCACAGTATCCCAGCTGCTACATGGCCTCAGTCGTCCAAGTCCTCTTCTCCCTCCCTGCTTTCCGGAAGCGCTACACCGCCCCAGTAGGAATGGAGCACTGGTCCTCCTGCAATGTGCCCCTTCCTGCCACTTGCCTCGACTGCCAGATGTACAAGCTCGCCGACGGGCTGCTCTCGGGTCGGTACTCGCACCCACGGCCCACAGCAGACGTGCAGCAGGTCCCGCCGTCCGCAGGTGACGAGACAACGCCACCACCCGTTTTCCAGGAGGGCGTGCGGCCCGCGACGTTCAAGGCGCTCGTCGGACGCGGCCATGCCGAGTTCGCCACGATGCGCCAGCAAGACGCCGAGGAATTCCTCACGCACCTGCTCACCGCCCTCCGGCGCCATGCGCATGGCACCCGCGCTCGCGGCACCGACGCGGAACGCGAACCGACGGAGACGCTTGCGTTTGGGCTCGAGCAGCGCCTGCAGTGTACGGCGTGCGCTGGCGTGAGCTATCGCGTCGACTCGCACGACGTGCTGAGCGTGCCTGTGCCTGTGCGCGAGACAGGTAAGGACGCGGAGGGCCGGGCGACGTACGAGGAGGTCCAGCTTACGCGGTGCGTCGATGATGTCTTGAGCGCCGAAGGCCTCGAGTACAAGTGCCCGCAATGCAAACGTGACGTCGCGGCGACGAGGTGAGCGGCAGAACAACCCCGTTTCGTTCTTCGGGCTGATGATGGACGTGTAATAGACAGGCGCGCTTCGCGACGTTCCCTGACACGCTCGTCGTCCACGCAAAAAAATTCCAGCTCGTGAACTGGGTGCCTACGAAACTCGGTGCGTCGCCCTCCCTGGCTCCTCTCCCACTACTAAAACCGACTTTGCGCAGACATCCCGATCGTCCTCCCAGATGAAGACGTGCTCACCTTTGACCAGCACCATCTCGGCAGGGGTCTTCAGCCCGGAGAGACCGAGCTCCAAGACAACGCGCCGGCCGGCGGGCTACCCGAGTTCAACCAGGCGGCGCTTTCCCAACTAGAAGCGATGGGCTTCCCGCAAGTCCGATGCCAGAAGGCGTTGCTCGCGACGGGCAACAGCGATCCCGAGGCGGCCATGGAGTGGCTCTTTGCGCACATGGAGGACCCAGGTACCGTATTCCCCCAGAGATACGCCGACGACACCTGATAACGTTGCCTGTAGATATAGACGACCCGATCATCGCACCGAGCGGCGGAGCTGGCCGTGGCGGTCCAGAGCCAAGTGCGGAGCAAGTGGACATGTTGGCCGATATGGGCTTTTCGCGCGCACAGGCGCGCAAGGCGCTGCGTGAGACGGTGCGTCGGGCCGCTTTCTCCCAGGTCACTGTATTTACTGACGCACGAGCGCAGGGCGGAGACGCAGAGCGCGCCGTCGAGTGGCTATTTTCGCACCCAGACGATACGGGCGAGGATGAACAACCACCACCACCACCCGCCAGCAGCAGTAGTAGCACGGCCCCCACGGTGCAGCTTCCGGCGCGCTACCGCCTGCGCGCGTTCATCTCGCACAAGGGGACCTCGGTGCATTCGGGCCACTATGTCGCGCATATCCGCACGGACGAGGGATGGGTGCTCTTCAACGACGAGAAGGTCGTCCGCGCCGATCCGGAGAGCGTCCGGTCGCTCAAGGCGCTCGCATATCTGTACGTGTTTGAGAGGGATCCCATTGCGGGTTGAGAAGCGGGAGGTTTGGAGAGCGCGATGGGTGGGGTAGTAAGAAGAATGGAATGAGTTGCTGGGGGGTAGTAGAGAAGATCCTGTACTGTATAGTGTTATGAACGCGAATGGATACGACCACCCCAACTGGACATATTCGTCTATTCAAGTCCCCTATAGGATTCCCGACACGAATCACACGATCCGGCAAACAAAAATAGGTCAACTGAGTGCAAGGCGGGATGGAAACACTGGCACGTTGCTCACGAACCATCTGTTCGGTGACCTCTCCGGGCCCTGGAACCAGCTGAGAAATATCCGCAGTCACGTAAGTTAGTACGCCGCATCTACGCGCAACGTCGCGAAGCTCGGTAGCCTGAGGGCGAGGAACGGGACGGGAGTCGGAGTCGTGTGTTTGTACGCACCAATCTCATCGATCTCATCGACTGACCATCTTGTCGCTCTTCGCGACATAACTTACCACCCGGCCAAGCTTGATGTAGTGACCGCCCGGCGAAGATTCAAGATGCCAAAATTGGTACATGCGTAAACTAGGTTTCGTTACTGTGATGGTACATACATGCACCTAATTAATGGCATCGAACATATTGAGTCTTTCCTCGAACTCTTCCTCGTCGACAACCCGTACAGGGCGACCCACGTTCTGGCGAGCGGTGACAAACTTCCCTGCAAACCCCTCCATGGTTCTCACCGGCTTGTGCCAGCCATGGAGGCTAAGCAGCTCAAGAGCCGGTAACACTTCGGCGGCTCTGTCCCCAGTGACATCATCGAGTGCAAGGTGAATATTCCACGAAAGAACGTCGTGTACACTCAGTGCCGTCACAGAGGTGAATTGGTAGAAGAGTGCCAGCCACGGGATCCTGCCGCCCGTATGTTCAATGCATGAATTGATGGAGAGACGGCCCACGGAGAGCATAGGAGAAATTTGGCTGACCACCTGGCCTATCGCTTCTCGCTGGACGGAAAAATAAAACGACGACTGAGAACAACGATCGAGTTCGATGTTGATGACATTGGGGGACATGATGAATATTTCTGCGTGGATGAACCGAGATAACTGGAATTTTTCTGAACGATTTAAGAACTTGCAGAATTGGGGGATTTGAAAATCGGTTACTTCCTGCTCCAGGTATCCTATTCGCAAGCAGTTGAGCTGGGGAGTGTCGATCTGCGCCACGAAATCCTCAAAATACTTGAAAAGGCCCATGAAGCAAAATATGGTAAGAGCGGGAAGGACGGTTCGCGTGATGGGAAGTGGGCGAATTTGATCAGGATAGGACGTTCCCAATTCGAATTTGAAGTTTAGGGACTCGAGCCTGGGCAACGCACCCAAACATGCGACCATCGCCTCTGGGGGAATATAACCGGCTGGGGGTATATCGGAAAGACTCAATTGGACAAGGTCATGTGCCGACGAAAGAAGAGTTAGTGCCCCGGGAAAGGAAAAGCCAGATATGCAGATTGTCTCTAAACGTGGGGCAAATCCACCGAGGAATGTATCGGGAATGACGGGCGACGGGTTCCCATAAGTAAGTTCTAAGCGAAGGAAGGTCAACGCCGTAAATGGCTCCTGCATCACCGTGGCCAGCCTTTCAAATAGTGTGTGCGGCACTCTACAGAGATCAATGACTCGCACACGATCGCGGTTCTCCAGTGCTGCAAAGAGGTTGTCTTGCTCAGCGCCCAGGCGACGTGAATCGTAGTAGGAAATGACAATAGGAAAGGTCGGAAGATAGCCTAGTTTTTTCCTTACAGGAGTCCCATGGGTGCAGTGAATTTCCAGACGGAGATAGCATGATGATGCAAACATGATGTATCTCCATGTTCGGCACACATGTGCCAGTCTTCGCCATTTCCATGGGTAATGGCTCCGAAAAGCAAGGCCGACTTCATGCATCCGACAAAGGCTAAATATTTGTACAAAGACATTGTCTGGGAGTGAGTTGATCGTGGTTGCGGGTCTTTTTGAACATTTGCCCAGTCAATCGGTCTATCAATACGATAAAGGAAGGAAGACCCCAGCAATAGACACACCCGGGTAAGTTCATTGATAGAGTTAACTTGGACTATGGGATGACGAAGTAAGGGCTCTTGTGATGTGGTCACTATAAGTTGTAATACGGCAGGGTATGTTATCGACCTGGTAAACGAGTGGCAGAACGACGCGGTGATGAAGCTTCGATGAAGTGCAACGTCGTTCAAGTTCAAGCGAGGTACATGTGATTACGTCAGAGGCCGCTTTTACAGCAGGTTTCATAACGATAGATACCCGTCATTTCGAATACATAGGCGGACTTCCGAAACGTAAGAGCGGGGTTCATAATTAAGAGAAGGAAAAAAGTATTTAGAAATAGGTTATAGTTACAGAAATGGGGTTATAGAATAGATACCTTTCAAAATAAGGGTTATGGAATAGTTATCTGCTCGGCATGGAGCGTGCCCGCCCTGGTCTATGGTAATCTGCAGCGCTGTTGCGATCAGACTCATTGGTACGGACTACAGTCTCACGGGGTTCTGACTACCCTAGTATTAGTCAGGGACAGTCGTCTCAGTCAGCGTTGTTGTGGATATCACATGGTACGGACTTGACTCATACCTAGGATAGTCGTAGTAGGGTTCGAGCTACTATTGCTACTGGGTACCTTACGTTCAGGAGGAGCTTCAAAGCTCCTCGACAATTGTATAACTAGTGGGTGGTACGAAGACCGAGCTCCTTAGCTTGGTCTTCTTGAATCCTTATCCGAACCTGTTCCCCTCTCTCCTTGTCTGCATTCTCCTCGTCCTTTGTCTCCTATCGCGTCTGGCCTTGCTTAGGCAGATCGCCCAGCAGTACGTACGCCTGGTGGACTTTGCCCCAGTGCTAGTAGCGGTCACGTTCCTTCTGAGGTCGTGTACTCATATTCGCTAAGTCACTTCCCGTGTACCTCGCCACTCTGTCCCCGCTCAAGTTGAGCATCGTTAGGACGGGCCTAACGCAACATTAAGACCAAGCTAACCTCACCAACGACACAGTGGCGTCCACAACAAGAGATCGGTGGGACTGGAACCAAGCCCAAGCATATACCATCCCCAGCAGAGGAGAACGGAACGTCCCCACACGCTATCTAAAGGCTGCTAGGTGGAGGACACACAGGGGAGAAACCGGATACTTCGTTGACTTCCCCAACCAACCAAGTCGGTTCTACCCAGTTGAGTTCAACTTCGAACATACCTGTTGGTGTATACTCGCAACAAACGACGCAGGAGTACGAACAGTGGTCAGACCAACCACACGAGAATATCGGTGCGATATCCTAGAAAGCGAAGTAGTTCCCCAAGCAAGAGTGGGACCCATCGACGGTGCGGCTACCACAAGCACCACAGAAGAAGAGGGCTCCGGATCAGACCGAAGCAGCGAAGCGTCAGAAGAAGATCACCTCTCCCAGGTGAACGCAGAAGAAGAAGAAGAACTAGCAAACCTAGCAGAAGGGATCACGCTTAACGAACCCCCCCAAGCTGAGCAGATCATTGTTCACCCACCAGACGAGATGACAACCACCCAGCTGGAACCAACATACGCACTGCAAGTAGACCCGGTACAACTACCACAAGACGGAGTCCCAGAAGACCTACTCCCCATCGACCCCGGCACGGGACACCGGATGACCGCAGACGACGCAGCTCTCATGAGGGCCATCGGGCCTGATGAGCCAGACCCTCCCGAAGGAGGAGGACTACCTAGAAGAGACCCAGGCGGAGGCCACCCGCACGGAGGAGGCGGAGGAGGACCACCCGGAGGAGGCGGATTCCCAGGAATGGCTCCCATAGGTAACCCACCTTGATCGTCAGATAGACTCCAAGGCAACCCGCCTATGGTCTTCAACGGAGACCGCACCAAGGCCCTGCAGTTCAGAGCACAGTGGAACCTCTATCAAGGAGTCAACAGTACGAGCGACATCATGCGCAACTACTACCGCCGATCACTCCTCTTCCTTGGCTACATCCAGGGGGAGACAGTTAACGAATGGGTGATGTATATGACTGACTGGCTGATGCGCCAGACAGAGGCCGGATTCCCTGAACACACTCGACGCCTCTGGGAAGAGACCCTTCGCGCCTTCACCAGACGATTCGCCAACACCATGGAGAAAGAACAGGCGCAAGCGGAGCTGCGCAAGGGCGTCCACATGAAGGACGGAGACATTGACAGCTACGTGGCTACCTTCGAACGCCTAGCCCGACAAGCTGACTACCACCTCGATGCCCCTCAAACGTTGGACCTGTTCACGGCAGGACTGCCGAGGGCATTATTCGCCAAGGTCTACGAACAGTACGAACCTACCACATTCGAAGCATGGAAACAAGCGGCGATGAAGAAGCAACAGCAGTACATGCACCTGCAGGCACGTCTTAATTCGTTAAAAACGCCCACTCCAAGAGCTACTCCACGCCCTAGTCCATGGGGGAACCCCCAGAGCGGGTGGACACCGAGGAACCTCCCCCATCACCAAAACCCCAACGCAATGGACACCTCCGCAGATAGAACGCGGGCACGAGGTGCGGAAGCAGAAGACACACAGGGAAGACTCGCCGGAGCAGAGTTTATACTCGATCAACAACGGCCACCCTATCCGCCCAGGGGAGGACCAAGGGGGCGAGGCAGAGGAAGGGGGCCACCCCGAGACGCAAGGGAAGTAACCTGCTACACCTAGTGATGGGAAAGTTCGGTTCAGTTCGGTTCTTTGCCTCTTTTGGCCGAACCGAGAACCGGACTGTCGGTTCAGTTCAGGGGATTTGCCGAACCCTGACCAGAACCTCGGTTCAGGGTTCACACGGTCCAGTTCGGGTTCGGGGAGGTCCTGAACCCTGAACCGAACCCTATATTGGGGCTTTTGCTGGCAGACCTTGCCTGCACCGCAAAAAGTGTGTGTAACGCTTTTGGGGTATAAACAAAGAAATATTTTTTATTGATAGTACATACAGTACAGGTGTAGTAAGAGAAGGGGTAGAAATTACTGAACTG
This sequence comes from Lactarius deliciosus, assembly GCA_021525775.1. Lineage (NCBI taxonomy): Eukaryota > Fungi > Basidiomycota > Agaricomycetes > Russulales > Russulaceae > Lactarius > Lactarius deliciosus. The sequence continues at coordinate 21,508 of JAKELK010000524.1, forward strand.
TGCGCTTGCTCGGGGCTGCATTAGTGTGGTCGCGGTCAGTGGTGTACACAACCAAGCACATGACTTGGAGCCACACAGTCGCGGCGGTCGTGGTGGTCTTGGTTGTGGTTGTGGTGGTTGGAATCGTGGTGGTTGTGGTGATACCTTGGGTGTGTTGGTAGCACGTCCCTTGTCGTTGTCACACCACCCTTGCCAAAGCTACAGGCTGATGTGGATGTCACTCGCAGTCGTGCAGGCCCCCGCGGAGCGTGCAGTATCGTATGTGGGTCCGTGGTGATCGCGAACGCGTCTGTGTCGAAGGGCGAAATCCGCGCGTAGATGCAGCGAGGTCGGGGAGGGAAATGGAGAGCTACACGAAGCCTGCTGGGTTGGGTGGTCACTGATGGTCAGAAACGGTCATGCACGCTTCTGCGCGACACAAAATTGCGCATAGGTGGCTACCTATGTTGGGAACACCTCAGGTTTGAGTAGCTAAGGCCGCACACGAATGCGGATCACATCACCCTTTCACCCTTGCCAAAGTCACTGCCGTGGTGGATGGGATGTTGCTTACTGCCGTGCAGGCTGCCGCAGAGCGTGCAGTATCGTATATGGGTCCACAGTGATCATGGATGTGTCGGTGTTGAAGGGCTAACGCCGCACGTGGGTGCGGCGAGGTCGGGGAGGAAAATGGAGGGCTACATGGAGTCCCACTGGGTTGGGTGGTCGCTGGTGGTCGGAAACGGTCGCGCACGCTTCCGCGCGGCACGAAATTGCGTATAGGTGGCCGTCTGTACCGGGAACACGTCATGTTTGAGTCACTAAGGATGCACACAAATGCGACATGCTGGGGAAGTGAGTTGAGTGTGCTGTAGTTGGACTGACGCTCACATAGATTGGGTGAGGTCAGTAACGAAGGCCTGGAAAAGGCAATGCAGCTCCGAGTCGTTACAAAGGCCTCCACCCAGGTGAGATGGTATTGGAGTTGATGGGGGCATATTGAGGAGTGTTGGAACCAGGACTTGGATGGACATGAACGCCAGTCAAGACGCTAGTGGGGTTTCAACGAGACTGTGTCAGCCTAGCAATCCAAAAAACTTCGAATTCCACATAGGCTAGCAGTAATAGTTCCATGTCATTTTGGCTCCAGGCCTCCAGTATTATACTTTGAGACCCATCAAGGATTTTCGTTCGAACGCGTTCGAACGCGTTCTCTTAGGTTCAGGATTTTGCTGAACTGTGAACGGAACCATCGGTCCAGTTTGGCGAAAATAGCCAAACCGGACCCTCAATTGGCATCCGGGCCGGTCCGGTTCGAGTTCGGACCGAAGTTCAGAACCGGACCTTCCCATCACTAGCTACACCTGTAACCAGAAGGGACACTTCAGTCGCGACTGCCCACAGCATCGAAACAACGCACAGGGCAGCAACAGTAGGAGGTCAGAAACAGACTACTACGCTCAGGAACCAAGAGTACAAGCACGCGCAGCAGTAACTCCGCAGCAACAAGCCCAGGAGTGGCTCCAGGGAGTAGCCGGAGCGCCAGATGAAGTAAAGGATCTGGTCCTCCAAGAACTATGGGGAAAAGAGGGTTTTCCAAACGCCTGAACCCGTCGGCCTGGGTGAGGGTGCTCCGTTGTAATTCTGTAATAATCACACGCTACCGATCGTTGAGAATTCCAGTTTCCGTTCGAACAAGTTACAACATGGCCGAAGTAAAAGCACTGGTGGACTCGGGAGCCACAGACAGCTTCATTAAACCCGCGTTCGCGAAGCGAATGGGGATTGGTCTCAAAAAGCTAGAGACACCCAAAAAGATATGGAACATCGATAACTCCGAGAACAAGGCAGGACTAATCACACACTGCGCAGATCTCGACGTACAGACTAAAGGAACCCACAAAACAATGCGGTTCCTACTCACAGATACAGGGAACGAGGACGTCGTCCTCAGCTACCCATGGCTGGCCGCCTACGAACCACAGATCAGCTGGCAACACGCCGTCATCAAAGAAGACGCCTACCCAGTGGTCCTTCGAACCACGCACCCAGAAGAGCGAGGGGTAACAATTGCATTCGCCCCTACCGAATTCACCGAAGAAGAGAAGCGCCACACCGTGCAACAACTCTACGACGAATGGGAGACAGTCAGGGCACACACCACTGCCACGGAGCTGGCCATCGAAGCACAACAATACACCGGCGCAACAGAGATCCCAGAAGAGTACGCGGACTTCGCCAAGGTGTTCAGCGAAGAGGAATCACATCGCTTCCCACCCTCGCGACCCTGGGACCATGCCATCGAGTTCAGGAAGGACGCCCCAACCGCCATCGACTGCAAAATCTACCCCATGTCACGCGACGAAGACATTGCCCTCCGCAAATTCCTTGACGAGCAACTGGAGAAGGGATACATCCGACCGTTGAAATCCCCTTACGCATCGTCCTTCTTCTTCGTCAAGAAGAAGGATGGGAAGCTGCGACCGGTCCAGGACTATCGAAAGATCAACTCATTCACCGTGCGTAATCAGTACCCCCTACCGCTCATACAGGAGCTCATCACGGACTTGGGTAATGCGGATATCTACACTAAACTTGACGTCTGCTGGGGATACAACAATGTCCGCATCAAGCAAGGCGACGAAGAAAAAGCTGCCTTCAAAACACGCCATGGATTCTTCGAACCACTTGTCATGTACTTTGGCCTCACCAACTCGCCGGCCACCTTCCAAGACATGATGGACTCCCTCTGCGGCCCCACCATCAACAAACACGAGCTGCTGGGCACCACCATCTGTGTCTACATGGACGACATCGGCATCGCCTCCCGAAACGGCCCCGCAGGCCATATCGCAGCTGTACGTGATATACTCCAGATCGCAAAGGACAATGACTTGTACTTCAAACCAGAAAAATGCGTCTTCCACGCACCGGCGATCGATTACCTGGGGGTAATCCTTGAAAAGGGGGTGACACGCATGGACCCTGTTAAAGTCGCTGGCATCCGCAACTGGCCAACACCAACCACGGTCAAACAGGTCCGATCTTTTCTCGGGTTCTGCAACTTTTATCGCCTCTTCATCAAAGGATTTGCCACATACGCACGACCGCTGAACCGACTAACGCGGAAAGACACGGAGTGGCAATGGGGACGAGCAGAGGAAGACGCCTTCGTAAAGCTCAAGACGCTAGTCACAAGCGAACCAGTACTGGCACACCCGGATCTCACAAAACAATTTGAGATGGAGGTGGACGCATCAGGCTTCGCGGTGGGTGCTGTACTCCTGCAACGCAAAGAGGACGGTAAACGACACCCCATAGGCTATTACTCTGCGACGCTCAACGAAGCAGAATGCAACTACGACATCTACGACCTGGAACTGCTAGCCATCGTCAAAGCCTTCCGCCACTGGAGACCCCTACTCGCAGGCTCTCCACACAAAACCAAGGTATTCTCCGACCACCTCAACCTGCAGTACTGGAGGTCGCCACAAAGGATAAGCAGACGCATCGCCAGGGAAGTACTTGAACTATCCGAATACGACTTTGAGATTCACCACATCAAAGGCACAGCCAACGGAAGGGCAGATGCACTCTCCCGAAGACCAGACTACGACCAGGGGGATAACGACAACAAGGACGTAGTGGTCCTCCCCGACGCGCTCTTCGTGCGAGCCACACAAGTGGAAACCGTCATGCCGAACACCCTGACGATAGAACCTGGAGAGATGGAGCGGCCAGATGCGACATACCATCAAGACGAGGACTACCTTCGCCCATGGATCGACGCACATCGACTAAAGAAGATCGAAGGCACTTGGTACAAGGATGGAAGACGGGTGGTGACTGGCGGATTATATGACAAGAGAAGTATCATCTCCGCTCACCATACACCACCGGTTTATGGACATCCAGGCATTAACAAAACCTCGCAACTGGTAGGACGCTCCTACTGGTGGCCAAACCTCGCCCAAGACGTCCTGGACTACGTCAAAGGATGCGCCGAGTGCCAAAGGCACAAAGCCAACAACCGACCAACCCAAGCACCACTGTCCCCGATCTATCCGAACCCTGAGGCACTCCCCTTCGAAACTATCGCCCTCGACTTCATCACCAAGTTACCCCAGTCGCAGGGGTTTGACTCGATCCTCACCATCACCGATCACGACTGTACCAAGGCAGCCGTCTTCATCCCTTGTCAAGAGGGAATCACCGCAGAGGGAACCGCTGCTCTATACGCTAAGCACGTCTTCCTGCGATTCGGGCTCCCCACCAAAGTCATTAGTGACAGAGACCCACGCTTCGCATCCAAGTTCACGCGAGAACTGTGCAAAATCCTAGGGATCTCGCAGAACGTCTCCACCGCCTACCACCCTCGAACAGACGGACAGTCAGAACGGACTAACCAGTGGCTCGAGCAATATCTCCACTTCTGGACTAATGAGAGGCAAGACAATTGGGCGACTTATCTCCCTATAGCGGAATTCACGCACAACAACTGGCCCCATGAGACCACCAGGAAGTCCCCTTTCTACCTCCTAATGGGGTACAACCCACGCGCTGATTGGGTCGATAGGCCATCACCCATACCCCAAGTGGCGCTGAGAATCGACCAATTCCAGGAAGCCAGAGCGCAGGCCAAGGCCCTCCTTATCAAGGCGCAGAAGTCATGGGTCAAACACAAAGATACGCCCAAGTACAAGGAAGGAGACCTCGTGTGGCTAGAAGGACACCACCTGCGCACCAACCAGCCAACCACAAAGCTTGCGCCCAAAAGACATGGCCCCTTTAAGGTCGCACAGGTGATGTCCTCTGTCAACTATCGCCTTGAACTTCCCACACAGTGGAGTATCCACCCGGTGTTCCACACCGATCTTCTCACCAGATACCACGAGACCGCAACGCATGGACCTAACTACCAACGCCCACCGCTGGATCTAGTAGAAGGGGAGGAAGAATACGAAGTCGAGAAGATTCTAGACTCGCGAAGATTCGGGAGAACGCGGAAACTGCAGTACCTTGTGAAATGGAAGGGGTACCCCGACTCGGAAAATCAGTGGGTCGACCGGAGCGAAGTATTCGCCGACCAGGCTATCCAGGACTTCAAAGCATTGAACCCTGCCTGAGAAACGCATATAAGAGGGGCCCACTACGAGCTAAGTCCCCCAGCAACTCCTGCTACCTCTTCCCATCCTGTCTACCTTCACATCATGTCCTCCTGCTCCCTCCCATCGCAGTCCACCATCGACACCGTCACCAAGGCCCTATCCACCACCCATGGGCCCGCCACCCGCGAGGACGCCCTCACCGTCCTCCGAGCCTTCCCAGACCCCACCGTTGGAGGAGACGCCGACTCCCCCGGTGCGCAGCCTCTTACCTACAGGACGACCCCCGAAGAAGAAGAGCGTGCCCTACTCGAGGGCCAGGCCGCAGATAGCCTCGTTCCACGCCTTGACGGACACGGTGACGGTGAACCTGTCCAAGTACCACACCGAGTTCGGGCCCGTGCGGCCATGGAAGGAAGTAGTGAAGGAGTGGAGGGACGAGCAGATACGGAGGGCGCAGCTGAGGCAGCAGCAGCTGAGGCATCGGCGCCTGATACAGCAGACTGGGGTCTGGACGAGGACGCCCCCAGCGACTACCCAGCTACGCACCCCCTCATTCGCTCCACCACAGACACTGACGACCCACGCGAGACCCCCTACTCGCTCAACACCGACGGAACCCCCATGTACAAGCGGGACCTCGGGGTGTTGGGTGCCCCCACCCATCAGCCCCTAGCCGTCATCAACACACGAGTCCCCAGTGGCTTTAAGGCCAACACTGGCGCGGACTATCTTCCTTTTCGCATCGTCTCCCCCGACGGGGTTGAGCGCGAGGCCCGATACCATCAGGTGATCATGGGGCCGGACCCTCTGGTGGTGGGCATCATCGACGAGTCGGACAAGGTCTACGCTCGCCCCCTCTACGCCGCCCCCCACTACATGTATGGCGGCAAACCCATGTACCCCGCCGCGGACATGGTCCTCTTCACAGAGGCTTTCGAAGATCGGGCGCGCGTCAACCGCTGCCTCGACTCCATCCACGACCTCTCCCTCACGGCGGAGATCCACCGCTACCGCCTCGCTGACCGGGAGCAGCAGCGCCTTAACCAGCGCATCGACGACCTCATCGCCGCCCTGGGGGAGGTCCAAGGTAAGGTGGCGGGCAGTCGGCGCCGGCTGGAGATGGCCAACGCGTTGGAGCGTATCGAGGATGAGGCAGGCACCATGGTAGACTATGAGCTGACGAAGAAGAAGACCCGTAGGGGCAGGAGGAGCGCCCAGCAGCCGCAGCGTACGTGGGTTCGTTACAAGGAGGAGGGGTTTGGAGCGTCGGGGCGTCGCACCTGAAAAGGGGGTGATGTTGCGATCAGACTCATTGGTACGGACTACAGTCTCACGGGGTTCTGACTACCCTAGTATTAGTCAGGGACAGTCGTCTCAGTCAGCGTTGTTGTGGATATCACATGGTACGGACTTGACTCATACCTAGGATAGTCGTAGTAGGGTTCGAGCTACTATTGCTACTGGGTACCTTACGTTCAGGAGGAGCTTCAAAGCTCCTCGACAATTGTATAACTAGTGGGTGGTACGAAGACCAAGCTCCTTAGCTTGGTCTTCTTGAATCCTTATCCGAACCTGTTCCCCTCTCTCCTTGTCTGCATTCTCCTCGTCCTTTGTCTCCTATCGCGTCTGGCCTTGCTTAGGCAGATCGCCCAGCAGTACGTACGCCTGGTGGACTTTGCCCCAGTGCTAGTAGCGGTCACGTTCCTTCTGAGGTCGTGTACTCATATTCGCTAAGTCACTTCCCGTGTACCTCGCCACTCTGTCCCCGCTCAAGTCGAGCATCGTTAGGACGGGCCTAACGCAACAAGCGCAGAGGGTCGTGCATGCCTTTGCATGTTGCAAGACCTTGCTACCTTACTTTATTCTATCAGCAATGCACTGAACTTGAGTTGCTAAGGGCGCGTGAAAGTGCAGAACATTGGAGGATGGTGAAAATGGTGCAGAGCCCTCATGAGTTCTGGGAGAAATTTATCCTTTTTGCCATCGTAAATACAATTCATACATAAATACAATCAGATTCAAGATATAGGGACGAGGCTGTAGGGCAAGGTCGTAAAGCTATTGGAGATGTAACGCAGGAAAGCCTGACCATCATGTTCAGGCTGCTCAGGCTGTCACTGTACGCTACGTTGCCCTTAGGGGCAGCCGTGGGATAGCTGACAAAGCTACCTCACAACTCCTGCGACGTTGCCACATCACCATCATCTCCCTCCCTCATCAACCTCGTCGCCTGTCAAATGTGTCGGCCATGTCGCCCTTTGTTGATCCGCCATCGCTTCCTTCTCTTTTCCCTTACCCACTATTCCCTCAATACCCATCATGAAGATGCGCCTGACGACAAGCTGGGCTTTGGCCCTGTGATCAAGATATGTCTTTTTTTTGGTTTCATTGTTTCTTTTCTCCCTGTCTCGCCGCACCCCTCAAGTCCTCACCGCCTCGCCATACGCAAGTCCAAGGCCGCCATGTCCACCCTTCGCCATCACCACCCTGTCACGACACACCGGCTGTGCAGCCTCATCGGCACTTACAATGTAACGCCACCACAGGGGCGTTAAGTACGACGTGTACTTCGTAAGTCAATCGGGATCGGAAAGGCGCGAGTCGGTTAAGACTCAGTTCGATGGTGAACAAGTACTACTAGGCCTCCCAGGGGCACTAGAGTAATAGCGGAAACTAGGGCTCAAGCGTAAAGGCGAGCAAAGGCGTGGACTCAAGCGCAAGGGCGAGTCAAGCAGGATTCGTGAGGCAAAGACGATGTGGTATTACACAAGAAGTCAAGTCTATCATACAAGCTAGATAGGGCGTGACTTATATACTAGTACAGGATGTTTGCGAGTCGCAAACATATGACACGATCCTAGGGTACTGGCCCTAGCAAGCTAATCGAGTAGTATGAAGGGAAAGTCTGTAAATGGAACAAGCGAATCCCGCGGGGGCACGCGGGGGCCAGATAACGTTCGCGGACTCCAGGAGTCATAAGATCGATATCGTAATGGTCATACGGTGGGTGCGAGATAGAAGCGGAAGGTAGAAAGGAAGCGGGTCATGGGTAAAAGTACACGCGAACACGAGGCAACATAGTAGAGGAAAGATAAGGGAGGCTTCTTCGTAACATTACCCCCCTGTCAGACTCGAAGTCGCCACGACTTCGACTAGTCACTAACGTAGTAACAGTCCTCTTCCGGCGCAACATTGGTAGGTGTGGGGGATGGAGTGCGGGGGCAAGTGTGACAACGCAGGAACAGGAAACGTCCACCACTCACCCACAACCGGACATGCTCGTACTGGACACTTG
>JAKELK010000525.1:0-29835 GCA_021525775.1 Lactarius deliciosus
TATGGATGCCAGCGCATTGGAGGGACGGTATCATGTCGTGGCCTCATAAGAACGCGTAGACCCTGGCCAGTTCCTGCATCTAGGACTAAGCACGATTCATTCGGTCAAATATTCAGGACCGCCGACATTTCGCGGCCGCCTTCCGGCGCTCAGGCAGTGAAGCAGCGTCTGGCCACGCCCGTTGACCGACCTCCCGATCAAGCGCGACAACGGCCGTAGAGGAATGGCAGTTACGCAGAGTGTACGTCCGGTCCGTAGCTGGGCCTGGGGTGACGGCTCGGGTGCTCACGCGCTCCGAGTCACGACCGAAAGCAGAAAAGGTGCGAAACGTACGAAGCGTACCAAGGATACTACGAGTAAGCAAAGGCTTGGGTGCGCGTGTATTTCGGCTGGAGGGCGCTTTGCGCATTTCGACTTTCCCCCTCGCGTTCCCCAGGTTCCCCAGTTGTGCCGCACCCGCGTGCGGCCTTAGTGACTCAAGCGTGACGCGTCACCGACCAAGAGGGACCGACTTTTCGCATCCAGTGACATCCCCAAAAAGGAGGTGCCAAGAACATCACGTTTTTCCTGTCCTTACAAACGGGCGTCCCCGAACAGCATTCGAGCTCAGTGAACTTTACTCTTAGTAAGCGCAAATAAAATTACTTTATTAAAAACACTATTTCCTTAATCGTACACTTTGTCTTTAGTCATCATCATATGTTTTTTTAAGATATAACAAAACAATAAAATACTTTTATTATCTAATTAGGCTACATCGATGTTTTGTCTAAGTCGTACTATGGCGCGCGAAAACGGGGTGCGGGCGCGATGGACGCGGGCGCACAGGGACCGCGCCGGCCCTGCTGCGCGACGTGTGGGGAGGGCGGGCACGGCTTGGCCTCGTGCGCCCCTTCACGCGCGAACGGGGCGGCGTGCCCGCGTGCACCCCCCTTCCGCGCGAATAGGGAAGGGCCGGGGGTCGCGTGCCCTCGCGTGCACCCTTTCCGCGCGTACGGGGCGGCGTACCCGCGTACAACACCTTCCGCGCGAATGGGGAAGGGTGGGGCCGGGGGTGGCGTGCCCTCACATTCCCCGCGCGTACGTGGCAGCGCGGCCAAGGGGGAAGGGGAAGGGGACGCGGGCGACGCGGAGAGGCGGGGCGGTGTGTGTCGCCCCCTTCCGCGCGAATGGGGAAGGGAGGGGCCGGGGATCGCGAGCTCTCGCGTGCCCCTTTTCGCGCGTACGGCGCGGTGCGGCCAAGGGGAAGAGGAGGGGCTGGGGGGGATGGGGAGAGGGGGCGGCGGGCCCTCGCACGCCCCCTGTCCGCGCGAACGGGGCTGCGCGGAGGGGCGGGGCGGACTCGGAGTGGAGGAGCGGAGTGCCCCCTTCCGCGCAAATGGGGAAAGGAGGCCGGGGGGTCGCGTGCCCATTCCGCGCGTACAGTGTGGCGCGACCAAGAGGGAAGGGGAGGGGCAAAGTGCCCATGCGCCCGCTTTCCGCACGAATGGGGTGCGCCGAGCTGGGGAAAGGGGAACGGCGGCGGCGGCGGCATGCCCTCGTGCGCCCCCCTTCCGCGCAAACGTGGCGGTGCGGACGGGGGAGAAAGGAGGGAGGCCGAGGGGCGGCGGGCATTGTGTGCCCCTTACCTGCGTGCGAAGGGGGCGGCGGCGGTCAATGCGGGGGAAGGAAGGGGTGGGTGGGCGACTTACCCTCGTGCGCCTCTCTCTGCGCGCGATGCGGGGGAAGGGGGGCGTCGTCCTGCCCTCTTGCGTCCCCTTTGAATGCGGTAGGCGAGGGAGAGTGGACGCACGACGACCTCAAAGGAGGGGAAAGGAGGGGGAAGTGTCGTTCTAGACCCTGTGGCGGAAGCAACGTGCCTGCCACGTCAGCGTACGTGGCAGGCACGTTGCAGAGTCTGGCGCGCCTCCCCAACTTTCCCCACCATTCCCTCCCCTCCCCACCGCAATAAGACGTGCCACCCGACTCTGTACTTACTACAGAATCGGGTGTCGGGTGTGCAAAGAGCGTCCCCTCCCCCGTCTTCCCCTTCCCCCGCATTGACCGCGTTCGAGCGCAAAAAGGGGGCGCACATGGGTAAGTCCCCTCCTCTTCCCCATTGCACTGACTCCCGCCCCTTCGCGTGTAGAAAGGGGGGGGGGGCACACGAGGGCATACCGCCCCCTTCCCTTCCTCTCCCTTACCCCCTGTCCGCGCCACCCCGTTCGCGCGGAAGGCGGCGCACTGTTCCCCCTCGTCCCCCATGTGTCCCATTCGCGTGCGGCGCACGGTCACGCCGCCGCCTGTTCTCCCGTCTCCCCGGCCCTCCCTTCCCCCTTGTCCGCGCCGCTGCGTCTGCGCGGAAGGGGGCACACGAGGGCACGCCGTCCCTCTCCCCATCTCCTCCCCCCCTCCCGTCCCCTGTCCGCGCCCGCCCTCTCCCTCCCTATCCCATTCGCGTGGAAGGGGTGCGCACAGGGCTTGCCGCCCCCCTCTCCCCATCCCCCCACAGCCCCTCCTCTTCCCCTTGGCCGCGCCGCGCCGTACGCGCGACAAGGGGGCACGCGAGAGCTCGCGACCCCCGGCCCCTCCCTTCCCCATTCGCGCGGAAGGGGGGCGACACACCGCCCCGCCTCTCCGCGTGGCCCGCGTCCCCTTCCCCTTCCCCCTTGGCCGCGCTGCCACGTACGCGCGGGGAATGTGAGGGCACGCCACCCCCGGCCCCACCCTTCCCCATTCGCGCGGAAGGGTGTTGCACGCCCCGTACGCGCGGGAAGGGGGTACGCGAGGGTACGCCACACCCAGCCCTTCCCCATTCGCGCGGAAGGTGTTGTACGCGGGTACGCCGCCCCGTACGCGCGGAAAGGGTGCACGCGAGGGCACGCGACCCCCGGCCCTTCCCCATTCGCGCGGAAGGGGGGTGCACGCGGGCACGCCGCCCCGTTCGCGCGTGAAGGGGCGCACGAGGCCAAGCCGTGCCCGCCTCCCCACACGTCGCGCAGCAGGGCCGGCGCGGTCCCTGTGCGCCCGCGTTCATCGCGCCCGCACCCCGTTTTCGCGCGCCATAGTACGACTTAGACAAAACATCGATGTAGCCTAATTAGATAATAAAAGTATTTTTATTGTTTTGTTATATCTTAAAAAACATATGATGATGACTAAAGACAAAGTGTACGATTAAGGAAATAGTGTTTTTAATAAAAGTATTTTATTTGCGCTTACTAAGAGTAAAGTTCACTGAGCTCGAATGCTGTTCGGGGACGCCCGTTTTGTAAGGACAGGAAAAACGTGATGTTCTTGGCACCTTCCTTTTTGGGGATGTCACTGGATGCGAAAAGTCGGTCCCTGCGACTACCTCTGTGAAGTTTCGCGTCCCGCGGAAGCGTGCGCAACCGTTTCCGATCACCTGCGACCACCTGACCCGGGCTCAGTGTAGCCCACTGTTCCCTTTCCCGACTGCGTTGCAATTGCGCGCAGCCTTAGCTATTCGACACAGATGCGACCGCCACCGCCACGGACCTACCTATGACACTTCGTACCCCGCGGAGGCCTGCGCGCTCACTTGCGCCGCTTCACACCCCAAAAATCCTGCGCATCTTAGACACGTTCTTTAGTGACTAGGGATGGTTCAGGGTATCAGTGTATTGATGTTGACTCTTTCCAGTCTATTGATGGATTCGGTGGGTACAGCGAGACGGATTGGGGGCCAAGGACCCAATCTATCCGAAACGTTCACACACTGTATCCGGTGTACTCCACCCAGCGGTGGCGTCACCACGAATATATTTCACGCTCACGTACGGTGTATCACGACATGACCGGTCACGAGCACCCACACCCTGGTGGCCACCACGATGTATGGATATATGGACATATGGAACCCAGTCTGACATCAATCGGAACACCGAGGCTCCAATCTCTTCGGAGAACGGCTAGTCATTGCATGATCTATTTTGGATGAACGACTGGTTACGACTCTTGGCCCGCGGGCTCGGGTTGTTCCAGTTACAGTTATGGCACACCGAATTTGAACATCAACTGTACGATGTACAAACTTGCTTGCAAAGCCTACTTGGTACCTCGCTAATTTCCCGTTATCATGCACTTCAACTGGCTCTCTGTCCTCTCTGTCCTCTCCGCCGGGTCGCTCTTCATCCTCGCGACGCCTCTCTCACCACTTTGGGACGACATGAGGTTGAAACACGCATGGCGTACCGTCCCTGCGAACTGGGATATCATCGGTCACCCACCCGTAGGCACCACCATCAACCTTTACCTTGCGCTCAAGCCACAGCGCGAAGATGCCTTGATCGATGCACTCTACGAGGTCAGCGACCCGAGGCATCCAAAGTACGTCTGCTCTGCCACCTTCTGCGCACCTATGTACTCATTTGTGCTGCTACTCCGTTGCAGATATGGCTTACACCTGTCCAAGGACCAGGTCGCCGAGCTTGTCGCGCCTCACTCGGATACTCTTGAGCTCGTTAATTCCTGGCTTGAACACCACGGTGTTCCCTCCTCCTCCGTCTCAACGACACACGGCGGCAGTTGGCTGACGCTCACTGGCATACCCGTAACCCAAGCCAACGACCTTCTCGGTGCGTCGTACCGGGTCTACCAGCACACAGAGACGAAGGATCGTATTCTCCGCACGGTCGGCTATGCGCTCCCAGCGGTTCTTCACGGACACGTGCGAACGGTTGCGCCGACGACGTACTTCGGCTCGCCACGCACGTTGCAACAGACACCACGCAATCACACCAGTAGGGCAGCAGCGGCCCTGGCGAAGTCAGCGCCGGGGGAGGGCGTGAAGGAGCTGTCGAGCCGCATCACTCTCTCAACGCCGTCGTACCTGCGCCAGCTGTACAACATGATGGAGTACGTGCCCGCGGCGACGCTCCAGAACACGCTTGCGGTCGCAGGATATTTCGGTGATTACCCGAGGCAGGAAGACCTGACGACCTTCATGGAAAAATATCGCAGCGACGGGCTGACAGCGACATTCTCTCTAATGCAGGTCGGCGACGAGGCTCTCCCAAACGGACCCAACGAAGAGGCGAGCTCAAACATCCAGTACGCAGCGGCCCTTACGTACCCGACCCCGCAGACCTTCTACAGCACCCCTAACGGCGAGGAGAGTTACCTCGTGTGGGCCAACTACGTGCTCGCCCAGCAGGACATCCCACAAACGATCAGTACGTCTTACGGCGGCGACGAGCAGGATTTCAACGAAGCCTATGCAATAGAGGTGTGTCGGTTGTTCGCAATGCTCGGCGCGCGCGGCGCCAGTGTCCTCTACGGGAGCGGCAATGATGGCGTCGGCCGTAGACCGTGCATCGTCAATGATGGTTCTGGCAGGGTCCAGTTCCTCCCGATGTTCCCCGCATCCTGTACGTGTGATGTTTTTTCTCTACGCAATTACGGGCATAAGTCGCTCACCACGCTTGCGCACTCTAATAGGTCCCTTTGTCACCGCTGTTGGCGGCACGATCAGCGACAATCCCGAGGTCGGGGCTCCCTTGTCCTCGGGCGGCTTCTCGAACTACTTCAAGCGCCCGGACTTTCAGGATACGGCTGTGCTCCCTTTTCTTCAGAACCTCGGAGACCGATATAACGGTTTGTACAAGTACGTCCGCCGCGGTGGACCAATCCGACTTGTTCCTACTCTAAATATATATAGCGCAACGAGCCGCGGCTTCCCCGACCTCGCCGCGCAAGCATATAACTTCCCATTCGTTTTCAAAGGTGAACTGTACCTCACGCAGGGCACAAGTTGCTCGGTGCCAGTGCGTCTTTCGAACCCACAATACCCTCTGGTTCATCAATGCTCTTAAGTACCGAGCTGATCGTCAATATACAGACGGTGGCTGGGGTGATCTCGTTACTGAATGATTATCGGCTCTCGAAGGGCAAGCACGTCCTTGGTTGGCTGAACCCCTGGCTGTACAGCGACGGCGACAACGGGGCCATAGGGGGCCTGAATGACGTCATCATGGGGTCGAACCCAGGCTGCAATACCGCGGGATTCAACGCTATCGCTGGATGGGATCCTGTGCCTCCCTTTCTCTTCGTTCTCGACATTAGCTGACTCCAGGTTCCATAGGTTACGGGTCTCGGGACGCCCGACTTTGGTAAACTGTTGGAGATAATTGATCGTCTGCCGTGAACCCTTGCGTAGACCCAGGCCGTGCCCGAGCCAGTGGGAGCGCGGGAATGCGCGACTATATCCAATTAAAGGAAAGATACGAAGAGTCAAGTGGTCTACTAACCTCAGTATTTGGGAGAAACGACTGAGATGTTATTACTGCAACTACGAGAATTCGGAGAGCTTATATGTTAAGATCGTTATCTTATAATAATCCCCATTTTCGGTTACGGGAATTGTAACCCCTATACAACAATTTCACTTGTACACAAACGACGTGCTGGTGCAACGAACTGAGGGCATATACATAGATCTCGCGACCTTATAAACTTTACGTTACCGGAGGCGAAACCATCAGAGTTACAATTCCTTGAGTTATTTTGAGTCAAGTCCGAGCCAAAGTTTTATTGTGGAAACCCCCGTACAGCAAATTCCCAACAAATTCCTACGCAGAGGATCAATCTTTTACCTTCAGCATCAAAGAACCAAGCTATCAAGCTATACTAGGGGGTGTGAAGCCCGACGGGATGGTCCCTGAATCGGTCACCTGCTTGATTTAAGTAACACCATCTGGATCTCGTGCAGTTAAAGTGGTTCTCACCATCCCCGAGGCGAAAGATACTGTATGCTTAGAATATCCGCTCAACTTTTACACTTCGACACTATGAATACTCCAAATAGGTATGCAGAAACCGGGGGGCTACCCGACTGGTCATACTTACACGTCACGTCGCGCCAAGCACGGCGCTCCTACACCTGGCTCACGGGCTCGTACCCACCACGCGCCGCCCGCGCACTCGCACCGCCAATCCCCAGACCAAGCAGCAGCTTCTGACGCAACCCATGGCCCTTCCTCCCAACGCCAGTCTCCTCCGCCTCCTCGCGCTCGCGCCTCCTGCGCGCCTCGCGGAATCCCTCGGCTGGGATCTCGTACAGCCGGTCGTACTCGACGCCGAGCTCGCGCCCGCGCGTCCAAAAGTCGCGGCAGTTCCCGACGACGCCGACGTTGAACGGGTTCGTGGCGTGTCCGGCACGCGCAAGCCCGTTCGCGGCTTTGCCTGACGTGAAGCGGTCAAAGCCGACCAGCTGCATTAGGAAGCCCGTGTTGCACCCGGACGCGTGTCGGTGCGCGTGTGCGTGCGCATGGCCTCCAACTGGCGTGCTTTCCCCTGAGAGCGCATCGTCCGAGTCTCCGGGTGGTGGGGGCATGTGGCGGTGGCCCATTTGCGTTGCAAGTGAGTTCCCGCGACTACCCATAAAGCCATACCTGCCGAGGTTGGACACCTCGAGCGTCGTCATCTGACGCGCGATCTGGAGGAACTGTGAAATGAGTAGGACGATGGTCCAGACGAGTTGGAGCGTCGACCAGGCGGCAACCGAGAATAGGAACATGTCGGTAGTGGTGAGGTTGCATACGGAAGCAGGCAAGAGGCAGGAAGAAGCTGGTGCCAGGGAACTTTCGATCGAGGAGAAGTCTAAGAGAAGGTTCGTGAAATGGGTAGCGAATAGTCAAAGAGATACTTACAGGCCCAAGTGAGGTAGTCGAAAAGGATTATGCCAATGACGAGAGTGGTTACAAAGAGGATAAACTGCCGGTGATTGTTGACACCAACTAGGAAAGGTGTAAGTCCTGGCTCTATTAACTAAACGCATGAACCCACCGCAATTCCAAACCCACGGACAATGACTAGAACATACAATTAAGCATGGAATACAGACTACGAGAAAATATAGCTCACTGGTCCGAACGCGCGATGCATTTGTCGCATATACGGCAGTGCTTTGACCGCAGAGATTTCCTTGCCTGGAAGGGAAATTAACGACACGCGATCAAAAGGTAGCGCATGCCAGAACTCACCATACACTGGATGCAGAACGTCTGTCCATTGAGTCGCCCTTCAGAGGCCAGATCCTCGATGATCTAAATGAACAGAAAATATGGTACGACAATCACCCTGAAAGTGAAATCACGCACCGACTTGAGCTCTGCGTCGCTTGTCGGAGTAGGGCAAGCACCAGGGTCGAGAGTCATCGCGCGGAAGAAGTTATATGCACATAGACCGAACGAAAGGGCGAAGATGAGATGGGCGAATGCGTGTGATTCGGTTTCTAAACGCAAGATTTTAGTCGTACAACTGCCGCAATAAAGGAAAGACTCACGTTGCAACAGTCGGGATACCCAAGCAAACGCTACCCAGACCATGGACCCGAATATGATACCAGAGAAGTAGGGGCTCGCAGTGACGCTCTCAGTGTACGTCGGCTTGTTTAGCAGAACGCGAGTGACGATCTGAAACGAAATATTGAGACATGCAAAGCGCAAGCTAGTGAAGCGCCTTACGTGATGCATCCCGAAGAATTCTGCCATAGCAAGGATCATGCCCGTATACCACGGGAGGATAGTAAGGGTCATAAAGATCATGTAAAGGAAAATCGTGGGCATGATAAACACAGCCAGCTTAGTATTCCGCTGGGAACATCATCACGTTAGTGCCTCCACGTAGGCCCTCTATTTTGTAAGAGCACCTACATCGCTGAGTGGTTTTTTCCGCTTCGAACCGTCTTCCTTGAAACCCCCCTCTTCAAGTGCACGTTTCCACGCACCAAGGCTTTTGAGCTCCACGGCCATGTCACGAGCCGTGCGGCCCTCGTTATCTTTCGCGTGGATCTCGGCACCTTTCTCGAACAGCCGGCGAATGCAGACCTTGTTCCCACGTACGACGGCCCAATGCAGAGGCGTAAGACCGGAATCGTCCCGCGAGTTAGGATTTGCGCCGTGCTTGAGGAGCAGATCGACGGAGAGCGCGTCACCCTGATATGCGGCCCACATGAGGGAGGTGTGTCCCGCAGAATCGCGGTCGTCGACAGAGAGAGGCTGGTGGAGTAGGTATAGGAGGGGCATGATAGAAGAGGAGTGGGTGACGAGGTGGAGAGTATTATAGCCCTGTGTGTCTTTGATATTCGGATCCGCGCCATGGGCTATGAGTAACTGGATGACATAGAGGTAGCCATTGCGGGCGGCCCATTGCATTGGAGTGGCGACGAGGTCACCACCGAGAGCATCGACCTCTGCTCCTTGTTCTAGCAGATAGCGACATGCAGGGACTTGAGCGTTGATGGCCGCCCAATGAAGAGGAGTGATATTTTGCTCATCGCGATCCGTCGCTCGTGCGCGCCCCGACTCTATGAGTTCCCGGATAAGATTAAGGTCACCACGCTGGGCGGCTACAAAGATATTTGACTGTGGACAGTAATCATCAGCGGAGGAAATACTACGACAATCGGCCGGGGACGTACCGCCTCGTTTGCGGGTGTCCTATGAAGAAGTTGGGGGGCTGACAAGTCGGAGGCGACGGCCGTTGCAAGGTTAACGGAGGATGGGGTCTGATCAGACTTTGGTGAGAGGACGCCAGCCATTGAGAGAACGGCGGGCACGAGGGGAATGTCGAGGTGGAGATGCAAGGAGCACTGCGGTGAGGCGACAGCAACGGGTGAGGCAGTGTCGGCCATCTCGGCCATCAGGGCTATAGTTGTTCACGTGATGTCGTCTACCCTTGTCATGGACCAACCAGTTGTCTTGAGTACTTCTCTACTCGTACTGACCAGGTATCTCCCGTCTTTGTGCAGGTGTACACCGTCTAATGTGTTCAAAAGACTAGGGCTCTTCGCAACATGCCGTAGATTCATCGACCGGAGCCTCTATGATGAGCTCAAACAGATTTCTCAAAGCTCCCCAGCCGACGTCCCAGTAGAACTTGACACATTGCCGCAACCAACTGCTACGCAGGCATCTGGACGAACGACATCTGGCAACTCCTTTAATTCACTCTTGTCAAAAACTCTTTTCTCCCTATGCTTTTCCGAGAGTTGCACCCTCTTCCTCTTGTTGATGTGTCAAGCACTAGACGTATTTAATACCCGGTGAGCTCACTCGTCCACTTTTCCCCGCTTTGCCCTTCATCCTCGAATGCACCCAGCACGCGTCTACTCAATTTTCAAATATCTCTCTACACGCTCTTGCTCAATATCATTATGCTTATACCTGTGTCATTATGTGTGGTCTCCACCGCCCCATTGAACTCGGGTGAGTCACATACATGCCATCGAATCAGGTATCCCTCACGTACTTTGCAACCTACAGCTTCTCTCTCCTTCTCCCGTCGTCGCATACTCGTCGTTCTGGCGCCTCTCTTTGTCTACTTTCTTCTACTGTCCTACGTCCCGCTTCCAGGTGTCCTTCTCTCCGAAGAAAACCGCACATTCACACTTGTTACGGCACGTTATAACGTCCTTGGGACCGTTATTTTGGGTAGTCTTTCCGGCTTTGGGTCTGTCACGACCGCGTGGGGTTATTTCCCACTCAGCTGTGGCAAGAACAGGCACGTCAATCCTCCCTGAGTGACTTTTATTCACTTCGATAACCCCGCGAAAGTCTAGGAAGACTCCAACACAGGCGGAAGTCGACCGTGTGGAACAGAGTCTCATTCGGATCCGCGCAGATCTGGCAAGTAAGAGGAAAGAGTTGACCCTATTGAAGGGGCGAGAAGCCTCCCAAACTGAGGTCGCGTACTCAGAGAGTGAATGCGACGCGTCTCCTGACCTCGGTTTCAGGGAGTTCAGAAATCGACATCCTGGTTGAGTCGCGTTACACCTAATTTTCGCGGTGACAACGGTCCGTTTCGTTCTCACCACATCTCGCCATTGGCTTGACATGTCCCAGAACTTTCGAACGCAGAGACCGAGCTCTCTGCTCTGACCTCGCTCGAAGAGAACATGGCCTCAGAGCTGAGATACCTGCAACAACGGTTCGCCGAAGCGGCCTTCGACAGAACGTGGCAGGGCCGCCTATTCGTTCTCATGCGTCATGCTACCGGGTTTTACTGCATATTCCGCAGTCTTGTCGTGCGTTCTCGTACAGGCACCAACCGCACCACACGTGCTTCTCACAACTACTCTTCCGCCAGTCCCTCTCAAACGTCTTCCTCCCCGCCCCACACCCAACCACCCCGTCTGACCCCCGTCCAGGGCACGATCTCCTCGCGTCTACCCTCTTCCTGCTCGTACCACATCCGTCGCCCACCACAGAAGCGAATATAATATACGGGACGCGCCAGGCGAACCTCGTGCTCATTGGCGTCATCATCATCGGCTCGATACGGCGTGTTCTGCGCGGTGCCGCGCGGGCCCTCCGCGCCACGCCGGCATCGCGGAATCGCGTCGCGTCGCTCGTCTTGCTCGTGCTCGCACAATTGATGGTACGTCGCGCGTTCGTTGGTGCTCGATTTCGCGGCGCTGACGGTGAAGGGCGGCACAGGGTATATACCTCCTCTCGACGCTCGTGCAACTGCGCACGTCGTTCCCGCCTGCGGCGGACGGCGCGGGTGCAGGGCTATTCGCGGCACTGCCCGCTTACGAGACGGTTGGGTCTGTATTTGATTGGAGCTTCCTTGTGAGCGCTAGCTTGGGGGTGGTGGTCGAGTGGATGAGGGGCAGGGCGCAGGAGCTGTGAGTGATCGATTGTCCCCAGCCGAGAATCCTGCAACCCTGTAGAAATCGTCGCTGGGGTCTGTCCCTTTTCTTTTTTTGGGCTCACATGTAAGTTACTCGTGAGGTCAACCCTCCGACCTGGTAGGCGACGCGTAGTCGCTTTGCGCTGAGCTACAACCTTGAGAGGTTTTTCCCCATTCCTGCCGTAGTTGAAGTATGCGTTCGTCTCGCGATGAATCTGTTGCTATCGTTGCTCCTCTAATTCATGCTCTACGCCATCATTTTGTTCCTTCCATACGCACAGAATTTAGAATTCAGTCAGTCAGTCAGAACGTGGAGACAACTTTGCAAGGAGCAGGTCCCATTAGCCAAGAGACCCTAGAGATTAATTGCGAATCCAGTTCAGCTCGTGTCCGACGCACTAGTAGCAAATCGCCCACATCTTCACGACTCTGGACAATTTTGCCTCAGCAAGGATGACAGAGTGTCGTCCTTATTGAGGCAAAAATTGCGTCAGGTTTGTCAACCTAGAGCGATTTCACTCTACGTAAACTGCTTTGGTGGCGCAAAAGCGGTATCCACCATCGCACATGCCCAAACAGACGTTTGCGGCACAACGTCCGAATCGCTCGGCCGTAAGTGGGAATGCAGGATTCTTACCTGAGGTTCACCAGAGATAGGGAATCAAGACCCAAACATCGGTTTTCGGAACCACCAAACACGATCGTGTCCCTGAGTCCCAAAAACACGAACATATCAGGGTGTTCTCGAGGTTTTGACAAAGCGGTTCGTCAACCAGAGCGTCGTCTCGCACTACAGCATGTTGGGCTTTCCGCTCTCGACCGAGTAACCCGACTTCTAGGTTGCTCGTACCGACATAACTGTCTCTGATGGAACGGGGATTTCGTATGTTGGACCAGAAATTCCCGCCATGATGTTAGTCTCGTTCAACTTCGGGTGTGAGCCAAGTCTGCTCTTGTCCCCAAATACGCCACAGACAACGAAGCAAGTGAGGATGGAGGTTGAGAAAGGCACGGTTGCACGAAAGAAGGAACGCCATGAAGGCGTGAGCGCTTGAGCGCTTGAGCAATGGTAGCGCACGGCTGTCATCAAACTCCGCTTCTTCTGACCTGCTGGGCTTCACCGGTTCACCTCCAAGTCTTCTAGTAACTTAGTTGATACTCACTGGCCCGGAGCATACACGATGACCGATCGCGCTACCCTTCCACTGGAAGCACACCACAATAAATCCGTGTTTCTCGAGCATGCGTGGAACATTGGCAGGGCTTACCGAAATCAGGCACTGGAATTGATTTCTATATGCCAACTCCTTTCCCGAGTTGCATCACCAAAGTTTGCGCATGAAGACGCCGAGCTGAGAAGGTAACCAAAACACCCCAAGTGTCCTTGATGCGTTTTGCCTTCCCACCTATGACACTCCCTTGTAGCATCTTTCGAATGTGTGATATCGCGTTGCGTTCTGCTGCAGATTCAGGCACGAATGTGACTAGCGAAGCGAACGCACGATTCAAAGAAGTTACTCAAGTGTTGAACACGTTCAGTAGTAGTTATTCAGAGAGTGTGCATCGCTTGTGAGCAAAAATAGAGCTTACGACGATGCCCACCACTCACCCCTGTTCTGGCAGAGATGTCCCGCCCACCGTCTCTGCAAGGATGGAAACAGCAATAAAGAAAGATAGCGTAGAGTGTGTGTGGTCGCATGTAATGACGCGTGTCTTTCCACATCTCCCACCCTAACTTTACTTCCCCAGAAATCTGAGGCCGAGTGGGGACCAACGATGACCATCAACTTCGTGCTCCTCCAGTCTCCGCTACTGTCCCCTCACGACCCAGAAACCATCATCGTGAGCCGTGAGCCCCATTTATGTGGGGCTTGTCTTCGATAATAATCTTAATCATGCATCAGAGGAGCTCAGTGCCGATCCATCCTTGCCAGAGATTCTTTGGAACTTCAGCCGTTACAAGGGCCGTGCACGTATCACCCTCGAGCAGAACCCTCACTTCTATCTGCGTTGCCCTGCAGATGAGAGCGCATATACACCTGAGTTTCGGCGCCGCCCACTTCAAGACGCAAGCGGAGCATTTGAAAACGGTGTCACTGTTTATGTACTCTTCGACCGACCTGGTCGTGTGTTTCTTACTACCGAACACAAACTCCGGACATTTGGCAATGTGTGGGCAATGAACGGCACCTTGATCTTCAGAGGTTTGTGCCACGTTTCCTGATCTCGTCGCACGCTCTCTAACAGATTTATAGATCGATTTGGAATACTTGAGGGAGAGCAGCTTGTCAGAAGTTCTAGCACGCAGTACAATTTATGGTCCAGTGAAGAACTAGATGTATACCAAGACTCCGAGCCCCATTCCCGATTGAATCATAGCTTCTTGCGACCCATTGTGACAACACCTTCAATGGATCGTCCAGTGCCAGTGGAGCGGATTTTCCGAGCCGAGGACTGGACAGTTCTGAGTCGCCCTGAATCGTACTGCATTGACGTACACATTCACGGTTCACGAGGATTTACAAGCAGTGTGGTTCGTCAATGCGTTTAGTTGCTCTGATACCTCACGCTAACTTCCGTATAGGATCTACCTCCCTTGCTGCCTCCACTGCCTCCACCGCAACCCAGATACGAATATGACGTGCTATACACGACTATCAATAGGCTCAACGACGATATACTTTTCTATATCTTCAACTACTATCGATTGGACGACGAGAATGGTTGGAATGTCCGACTTGGGTGGTGCAAGCTCTCTCATGTTTGTCGAAGATGGCGCCACATCATAGGCATTCCATCTGGGTATGCACATTGTATGCACGAATGGCACCCCAAGAATAGAAACGCTGAACCATTTACCGCCCCTTCCGCTCTGCGTCGATTACAGGTGTGCAACCGCAGCCATAAGTGGGCAAGATGAGTCAGGAATATACCATGCTCTCCTACTGCGTGACCGCGTATGCCATATTGTCCTCCATCTCCCGCCTTTGATCTTCCGCAAGTTCCTTATGCTCATGGACCGGCCCTTCCCTGTGCTGGAATACCTCTCTCTATCGTCCACGACTGATGAAGACACAGGCCTGGTGCTTCTGAAGACGTTTCTGGCTCCAAATCTATCCCACCTTATGCTACTTGGCGTCGGTCTTCCAAGAGGACTATCGTTACTCTCCTCTACTATCCCTCTTGCCACACTTACGCTCACGAACATCCAAACTTCTGGTTACATTTTCCCGGTGCAATTAGTGGCATATCTTCGGTTCCTCCCCCAGCTCGAGGAATTATCTATCGGTTTCTCCATCCCTATACCCCGTCCCAGCGCCGAGAGGGAACTGTTAGGTGAACAAGGAGCTGGAACTCCAGTGACGCTTCCCAACCTTAGATTCCTCACGTTCCTAGGCGTTAGCACTTATCTGGAACGACTCATCGCTCAAATTAGGTCTCCTCTTCTGGAGCGACTCAACATTACGTTGTTCAATCAAATCGCCTTTGCATTACCGCAGCTGTTCCACTTCACCAATATAACAGAAGGGCTCAAGCTCCCCAATGCGACGGTTACCTTTCAGCGCGATGCTGTCTCCATAATCACAGACCACCACAGTGCGGGACAGTACCGTTTCGTCTTCCGTGTGATGTGCAAGCAGTTGGACTGGCAAATCGACTGTGCAGCCCAGATTTGCAGCGCACTTATGCCCGTGCTACCTAGTGTAGAGAAGCTCGCACTCGACTTTCACGGACAGATGATACCGACCGAATTCACGAACGGAGGGGTCGATGGCGCGGCATGGCACGAACTTCTGAGGTCGTTTATCTGGGTGAAGGAGCTTTATATTTGCGGGGCGCTCTCGGTGGAGCTTTCTCGTGCGCTGCAGGTGGATGAAGTCGGGCTTTGGTTACTACCCAGTCTGCAGGAACTCGCTTACGGGCACGAAGTGTGGCACGGAAGGGATCTGTTTTCCTCGTTCTTGGACGCTCGTCGGGCCACGGGTCGCCCAGTGGTACTTTCAAAGCTGCCTCAGGGACCTGACGGTTATACTGTCTCCGAGGAGGACGCGATCAAAGCCAAGCGTCTGCAGAATACTTTTGCTGCACGAAGAAGTCGCAAGCGGAAGCTGGAGTTTCAGCGCGAGCTGGAGGACGCCATGGAAGCTGAGCTCAAAGAAAAGGAGACATGGCGGGCGCGTGCGCTCATCCTAGAAGCACTTCTGCGTGACAAGGATCATGATGTGCCTCAGTTGGGTGAAGCATGAGCCAAGCTTTTTCGTTTATCTGTGATAATCTGTCTGATTACTGTCGAATGTTTGCGGACTGATCTACCCCTTCGGTACTCATTGTTCTTTGTCTCTGTACAGCGCATGCATCCTCGCATCGTGCATTCACATTGACCCATAGTTTTTTTTGTTTTTGTTTTTGTTTTTTTGGTCGTCAAATATGCGTGGTGTGAGCCAATCACCTTACATTAAGATTTTATAACAGCGAACATATTCAACAGACACAAAGTGGTCACAAAGCAGACGTTTTCTTTTCGAACACATGGAAAGTCTGTAAGTGCATACGAGTAAGTTAGATGAGGGATGAACTTAACCCTTCTCATTATTATTTTTTGTATTGCACTTTGGTGGGCTGTTACAGTAACCGAGAGCGTACATGAAGTAGTGTTCGTTCTCCACTCACTCCGAAGACAAACGTTTCTCTTTAGTATATTGTAGGTGATAGGCAAGCCACGGGAGGCTTGTAGGCTTGTCAAGACGCGTACTCGGACTGGTCACAAGCCATGGAGCAGTACTCGTGTGATCTCGAGCGGAAGCTGCGCGTTTCTTATAGGCCTGTCGCCAAACTGTCCCGCGATGCGTAATGTAGCATACATTTATACACCCCATCGATGCTGCCCGCTTCCGAAGTCTGGTGCGCCACGTACTACTACTATCAAGTATGTCCTGCAGCCCCCAAAATGTTCGAGGACCAAGGACCTACAGTGTCCAAAGTCAGCCAACACCGAAAATAAAGAGACAGAGTACCACCCAGTGATGGCCCGAATCCATTAACGTTTGAGCTCAGGTTCAATTAGAGCCAGATATAATGTCATTGGGCCCACCATGCCGTACGTACAGCAACGGATTAAGGAAGCAGCAGGAAGTCATTCAGCAGCGGATTATGGCAGCCGACATCTGAATGTTAGTTGTCAGCTCAACGACGCAGAGTGGAAGGAAGTAGGAAAAAAATGTACTGGTACCGAGCAAGATATAACCGTCGACGACGATCGTGAATTCAAGTGCCTGCGTGGCGATGGAATCCCACGGCCAGCGGGGCTGCGCTGGGTGTCGTCGAGACGGGGGAGGACGGGGCGGCGTGGTGCTGAATCCGTGAGTTGAGGACCTCTAGCGTGTTAGTGTGATAACCTGCTCTGTGCGCCATATCTGCAGCGGAGTCACGGCACACGTGAGTACATACATATGCGCGCGGAGTGCTGGAGAGAACGATGCCTGGGACCACTGACTTCGTTCTCTACGGGGTCAGTGATCCCAGGCATCGAGTCGTAGAGCGCATTCAATCAAAGCGTGCTCGGGCCCATGGTGTGGATCGTGCGCAACATGGAGATCGGTCGTGGTGTTAACGGGAGGCAAATGAAGTTCAACTCGGATGGGATGGGATGTCATTCAAAGGTGGGAAGAGCGTTGAGAGGTCGGGGGGAGGTCCAAAGAGCACAGAAGCACTGGAATGCAAAGAACAATCTGGCTGGGAAGGCGAGCTTTTATTGTGCACTGGGGGGTGCCAGAAAATGGAGATAGAAGAGGGTAACGGAAGACGACGCGGTCCGCGGCTCTTACAAGTTACTGAAGCACACAAGTGGACATAGCTACCCGCTCGGATCACTCCGTTTCAATCAAGCGACAGAGGACGGCGAGACTCGGACGAGACTCGACCACAGGCACCGTCCCAAATACCCGAAAAGGATACAGAACAACACCTATAGAGTTAGGCGCAGCAGGAGACAGATATTATGGGAACGCGGGGTATCCGTCTCCTAAATATTATTCATAGATAACCGTTTAGCTAAGATAATAATATGATTATCTAATATGTCGGTTCCAGCCTCGGTTTGCCGGCCTCGGTTTGCCGGACTGTCCTGAGTCCAAGGCTGCACACCTCAATCACAGCGCCAAGCACACTCCCTACGAGCCGTCACCTCATGTAAGCAACACCGCTTGCGAGATGATTACACCCTTCTCTATCGACGAAGAAAACTGGTCATGTGGCGCAGTGGTTCATATGTTCACAGGCGATTGGCTTCCAGATGGTTGTAATCGAATCGCCCCACCAACACGTTGCAAGCGCCCTCCAGCTGCGCGATGTCGTTACGCCTCCTATCCTCCTCACCGAACCTCGGGAGTATTCTTTCCCCTGTTTTCACTGGACCACAACTTTTGAGAGCCCCGTGCAAGGGCGCCGACCAGTCACGACCACAAGCACAGAACTTTCTGGCCTCTATCCAGCGCTTGCCTGAGACAAGTTCCTAGAATCAGCCCTTTCTGTCTGTCGCGGATGCTTTTCTCTACTGACCTGCAGCTACTCACCATACCCATATCCTGGACAGGAAATGCACGATATTCTGCCGGTCGTCAATGCCGATATTGAGCGCGCTTATACCGTCCTCCCTCTGTTCCCGCGACCCCACCCCCTCCGCCCTAGGGCCATCGCTGCTCTTGGCACGGCTTTGTACTGCCGTTATGTGATTTCTCGCCGTAGGGACGACTTGGATGCTCTCATTCCCCTCTTCACAGAAGTACTCCTTCCTCTCGACCCAGCAGCCCCCTATTTCTCTCAAATCACCAAAATATTCTACAAACTGGCGTGTGGCTTGGCTTTCCGATTCGATCTTTCTCGCGGCCCGGAGGACTTAGAATACGCAATCAAGTACTACCGCCATCTTCTGGCCCTCCCGAGCAAGGCCATAGTCGAGCTCAATCCTTTGGAAGTTCTAGATAACCTTACAAAATTACTTGTTTTTAAGGTACAGTTGACGACAGAGGTCCAGCCTGACCATGCCGATGAGATGGTTGGTATCCTCCAAAGGTTGGCTATCCTAGACCCATCAAGCGAGCACGTCGGATCGATCGCGAAGAGTATGGGGACCATTCTCTTAGCCAGGCTTTCCCAATACGGTCCGTCAGAGGAATGCGAGCAGGCGCTTGAGCTCTTAATTGATGTGGAGAAAGTGTGTCAACCCGAGAGAATCCCAAATTTCTACGTCATCCACGGGATAGCGTTGAGCATACGCTTCCAGCAGACGAGCCTATATGACCACTGCAGCCAAGCAATTACACGATTCAACAAGAGCCTCACTCTCCTACCTTCCGAACACCTTCTACGCCCACTCGCCCTGATTGGTATCGCGACCGTCCTACGCCACCGGTTCACACACGACAAGCAACTCAGATCTCTCGAAGAATCCATCACCTACACTCGTACTGTCCTCAACTTGTGGCCTCCTGGTCATCCGCTTCGCCCTGGATGCCTCGCACTCCTCTCTGTGTCATTGAGGTTGCGCTACGCGTTTTTCGGCAAGGTGGAGTTTCTACTGGAGGCGGACTCCTGTATGGATGGCATTCTCAACCAAGATATGCCAGAGCCCCTGCGCGTTCTCCTGGCGAACGACCTCGACGAATCAAATGGGTTCGTACTGGGAGGGTTTCAGAGAAACGACACCCTGGAAGGGTTGATGGAAGAAATAGAACACCAGCGGCAGCGCCTCGCCAAGATACCTCTGGACCATCCAAATCAACTCGATGCCCTGCGCTCATTTGCGCTCCACTGTGGCAGCAAGTTCTACTACACTCAAGAGCTGGCGGACCTCGAAGACGAGATTGACCACCATTGCATGGCGCTCGCTGCGTCTCCGCCAGACCACTACGTCCGACGCTTGTCGCTCTTCAGCCTCGGAAAGGCGTTCCAGAAGCGGTTCCAGTACGACAAGCAGCCGCGCTCGCTCGACGAGTCGATCAGGTGCTGCCGGGATGCGCTCGCGCTGTCTCCACGAGGACAGATGTCCCGCTCCGAGCCGCTGCACACCCTCGCCCTGTCTCTGAGCCTGCATTTCCTTTCCTTCCCCTCCTTGTCTGCGCTCCAGAGCTTTGAAGAATCTATGGCGCTGTTCCGGTCCGCGCTGGACGATGAGGAGCACGCCAATCCGGACGCCAAGTATCAGATCGCGAGCCACTGGGCGGCGTGCGCTCGCGCTGGACGACACTCCTGCACAGCGCTCGCCTACCAGACGGCAGTGTCGCTCATGCACAGCTCGCTCGTGCTCGGGCCGACATTGCCGATCCAGCACCGCCTTATCAGGAGGCGATGGGGCGAACTCGCGGCTGTGCCGCTGTACTGCGCGTCGTACTACATCGAGGTGGGCGCGCTGGAGCGGGCCGTCGAGGCTCTCGAGCAAGGGCGCGCGTTGCTCTGGTCGGAGATGCGCGGCCTTCGCACGTCGATGGACCGGCTCAAGCTGAGCGACGGTGATGGCGCGGCGCTGGCAGAGCGGTTCGTGGCTGTCAGTGAGGAGCTAGAGAACATCGCTACGTCCGCGGAGGCACCGCAGGACTTTGTGGAGCACCCGCGGGACGACGATCACCACATCCCTGATGCGTTCGGTCGGATGATGGAGAAGATGCATGAACTGGAACGCAAGCGCGCGGAGATCACCGAACGGATTAGGACACTGCCGGGCTTTGGGGATTTCTTGCGCGCTGTGCCTTTCAACGCAATTCAGACCGCGGCGGCGTGCGGACCGGTTGTCGTCATCAACCATTGCCGCTACCGCTGCGACATCCTCATCGTCCTGCACGGTCCTTCTCCCGTTCATATACCCACGACGGAAGACTTCTACAGTCGGACAATCAAATTGAAAGAACATCTATTGAGCACTCGCGCCAAGCATGCGTTGGAATCGAACCAGTATCAACATGCGCTACGTTTCGTCCTTGAGGAGTTGTACGAGCTTGTCGGGCGCCCGGTCATCGAGAAGCTCCACGAACTCGAGATACCCGAACAATCGAGGGTGTGGTGGTGTCCTACTTCTGTGCTTTGTTCACTTCCCCTCCATGCTGCCGGGCCAATCGAATCAGACGGCAAGAGGAAGCGATATTTCTCAGACGTATATGTCTCTTCGTACACCCCGACACTCTCCGCGCTGATCGAGTCTCGTAAAGACATCACGCACACGCCCGATCCGCCCACATTGCTACTTGTAGCGCAGCCAGATGAGTCTCTGCCGGGAGTATGGGGGGAGATCGAGGTGGTCCAGAAGCTGGCCCAGTCGGCGACGACGCTCCTCGGACCTCGTGCGACGCAGCAGAGCGTGACGAAGCAGCTCTCGCACCACCGCATGGTGCATTTCGCGTGCCACGGGGCGCTGGAACCCGATCGGCCGTTCGACACCGCGTTCCTCCTCCGCGGCGGCGAGCGGCTCTCGCTGCTGGACATCGTGCGCTCGCGTCTGGCCACGGCCGAACTCGCCGTGCTGTCGGTGTGCCACGCCGCGGAGTGGACGGACACATACACGCCAGACGAGGCGCTGCACCTCACCGCCGCGATGCAGTACTGCGGCTTCCGGAGCGCGGTGGGCACGCTGTGGGCGATGGCGGACACGGACGGGCGGGATCTCGCGGAACACTTTTATAGGCGCGTGTTTGCGGAGGAGGAGCGGGGCGTGCCGCTCGGCGAACGATCGGCGAGGGCGCTGCGGGACGCTGTGCGGAAGCTGAGGAGGAAGAAGGGGGTGTCGCTTGAGCGCTGGGTGAACTTTGTGCACTATGGGGCGTAGCGCTGATGGTATGTGGCACCATTGCTGTACTATCCGGCGCTTCGATTGTTGCGGGATGACATACGCTCGGAAGCGGGAGATGAAACTGGGGCGCATTGTTCTTCGCATGTGTGGGCTTATCATAACAATATACGACTGCTGCTAGGACTGGTGGAGATGATGCAAGCCGGCAAGTCGGTCTGAACCGGGCCGGAGGTGAAAGTAGCCGGATTGACGCCGCTAGCTCGGGTTGCGCCGCTGTGCGATGTCCCGTTGTTTCGTTGACCGGTCGTGTCGTCTGGATCGAAAGGGGCCGTGCGAGGGGTGTTTAGGAGGACATACATAGAGTTTGATTCAATCGACAGGACAACGTGTTGTTGAACGGACTCGGAACATGCAGTCGAATTATGAAGAGAACGTCACCGAGATAGGAAATTGCCATTTAAATAGCGCCTCGAGGGTGAAATACCCCGAGCTCGACTCTCGGCACACGACTAAACTCTCCAATGGACACAATCACCTATCGCGCGTACAGCGGCGAGCATGAGCTCCCCCATATCATCTCCCTCGTCCAGAGCGAGCTCTCAGAGCCCTACGTTGTCTACACCTATCGCTACTTCCTCCATCAATGGTCCGTCCCGCTCTCGCTTACCCCGCACCCGCGCCACAACTGACCCATCTCTCCCCTCTCCCAGGCCCCACCTTTCCTTCCTCGTAAGAACATACCGCTAGCACGTACTCTTTCCCTCG
This sequence comes from Lactarius deliciosus, assembly GCA_021525775.1. Lineage (NCBI taxonomy): Eukaryota > Fungi > Basidiomycota > Agaricomycetes > Russulales > Russulaceae > Lactarius > Lactarius deliciosus. Next base: position 22,178 of record JAKELK010000525.1, read on the forward strand.
CGACGTACTGACGAACGATCACAGGCATACGCCCATGGCGTCCCGCACCCCGTCGGCGTTATCGTCTGCAAGCAGTCACCCCACCGCGACCGCTACCTTCGGGGGTACATCGCCATGCTCAGCGTTGACAAGGGCTACCGCAAGCGCGGAATAGGTATGCGATATATTCCCCCCGTCCGTTCTCTTCCCTCTCCGCTCACCGCTTCATACCCGGACAGCGTCTGCACTGGTCCGCCATTCTATCAGTGTTATGCAAGCCAGTGGGGCACAGGAGGTAAGTCGCCGCCCCCACGCCTCCCCATAGCCCCTAACCCCATCGTCCTCGTGTCGCACACGTTGCCTCGCTCGCTCCAGAAGAACCGAGCCCAACCCCTCCATACATGCCCTTTCTCTTGACGGCGTCTCTCGGAAGCATTAATGACTAATCGTAATTTCCCCCACAGATCGCGCTCGAGACCGAATTCGACAACGCGCCCGCGCTCGCGCTCTACACCTCCCTCGGCTTCGTCCCAGAGAAGCGCCTGCACCGCTTCTACCTCAACGGCAAGGACGCGTTCCGCCTCGTCCTCCCCCTCGCACCGCACAAGCGCCTCTCCGCCTCCCCCGCCTCCTCCGCCTCGTCCTCCGCCTCGTCCCTCCTCCCCGCGTCCGCAGACGGCAGCGCGCCGGACGACGAGTACGACGACTCGTCGGACGACTATGCCGAGGACACCGCGAAGCTCGTCCGCCTGCGCCGCCGCGTCGCCGCGCTGCGCGGGTGCCGCATGATCGCCGTCTGGCCGGCAGACGAGGACGACCGCGTGTCGGGCCGCTGAGTTTCGCCCCCCCCTTATCTTATCGTACATGCCACCCTTTTTTCCGGCCCCCCACTAACGCCGTGTCGTGGTGCCCCACGCCGTCGTGCCGTACAATACCGTACGTGTGCGCGCGGACGTGCTGTGCTGTAATTGAACTCGCCCCCCCTCCTCTGCGAGGCTTTTCTGTACGTAATTTTTTTTTCGTTGCTGGAGGTTTTCTCGTTTCTCTCTCTCTTTCTCCCTTTTCCGCCGCATCTGCCCCGCAATATCTTAAAGCTTATCCTCAATTGGCACCCGTCCCATTGTCTCGTTTCGGCCACTCATTACGCTGTAATTACTGCTGCTCGTCGCCTCCTGTCCTGTTATATACACAAGATATCCATCTCTCTTTCTCCTTCTGCCGTCGCGCTGCCCAATCGAAAGAAACGAGCGTTTGTTTTGACAATCAAGCTTCCTTGCAAATTGAAAAAGAAAGCTCTAAGTTTAGGGTAGACGGCCTTAGTGTTTAAACTAAAAAGTAACCTCCGTCGCGACGCTGTCCAGATCCGTCCGCCCGTCGTCCAGCCATCGTCCGAGTCGCCGTCCGATGGCCAAATTCAGAGTGCACACGACTCACCACGTGGGCGCGACGTAGCCCGCTGTGCCAGCGGTGTGTAGCAACTCGAAGCGGGGTCATAAAACTTTGGCGTCCCTTATCGCCTCGCGTCTAACTCTCACTCTATCCGAAGCAGGCAGCCCTTTTTCTGTACATTCCTTCACCAGAAAAGAAATAACAGTAGTCTATATGCATGCGCAGGGAGGGGCTAGAACAAATCGACGGCTACAACCGACCGACCGACCCACGCCCACGCTCCGATTGTTCACAATCATGCGTCGAGCCCAATCTCGTCCGCATACGGCAACGTGTGCAAATCGCCAACCGCGACGTACGTAGACTTGCCCTTGACGAGATTCGCCGCAGCCTGTAACGGGGGATCAGTTGCACGAAGCGCCGCATTTTTTGACGGGGACGCACCTGAGCGAGACTGGTTCCGCTGACTCCCTGCACGCCCTCCAGCGCCGCCTGCACGTTCGCCGCCTCGCCCCTGAGCACCTTGGGCCCAAACGCGCCGACGTATCCCTCGCGACCCTCGACGCCCGCCGCCAGCTGGAACTTCGCGCGCGCCACCGCCCGCCCGAGCTCCTCCTTGCCAACCTTGCCCGCCGCGGCGTCCCTAAACGCACCGACGACGGCCCTGGCGCCTTCCGTGAGCGCGGCCGCGTCCGCGCCCTCGAGCACCACGCCGATGAGCGTCGCGTCCGAGTACGGCAGCAGCACGCTGTGCGCGGACACGCCCGCAGGGATCGCAGACGCGAGCGGCGCGGCGCCCGTGGCCCACTTGAGCGCCGGCGCGGGGTTCAGGTGCGCCGCTAGGGCGTGGAGCGCGGGGACGGACGCGGACGCGGTGCTGCCAAAGCCGACAAAGACGGCTTGGGGGCCATGGGCCGACGCGACGCGGCTCGCGCCGCCGTGGTAGGCCGTTGCGGGGGCCGCGTGGGACCCGGACACGGGTGTCGCAGAAGCCCTTTTGTGCGCGGAGAAGGAGCTCTCGAGGAGCTTGGCGAGGGACTCGGTGGAGATGCCCGTGCCGAGGACCGCGACTGGGCTGCCGACTGCGCGAGCATGTAGATCCCGGACGTCCTCCGTTGTGATGTTCCCGGCGGCGTGGGGGTCCGCGTAGAGTGAGTGGCCGAGGCCGTTGCGGAATGCGAGCGCGTGGGCGAGCTCAAGCGCATAGGTCGGCGCGGATTGAGCGGCAGCACTGGATTCCGAGTGGACGGCGGGGAGGACGTATTCACTGAGTTCGTGGCGAGTGAACTTGGGCGATGCGAGGAAAGAAGCGAGGACATCGACGAAATAGGCCCTGTCGTCATTCGTCGTTATGAGGGGTGACGAGATGTGGAATTAAAGCACGCACTCGTCGCCACGGAGGAACTCGGCAGTGAGCGCTAAGTGCTCGCGGGAAAGTGATGAAGAGAGGACACCGCCGTAGAGCTCAGCTTCACGGACAGTGCCAAGGGCTGACCTCTTCCCGGTGCTCTGCAACGAATAAGTGAGTGCGACGAAAATCGATGACCACCACGTCAGGCAGAGATGATGCGTTCACCAGCAGTGTCCGAAGAGCCGCTGGAAAGTAAAGAGCATGGGTGTAGCACACGTCCACCTCACCAGCGCTAGAGGGCCACCGACCCACGCGTAGAGCCGCGAATCGACATCACACTTGTTCAGACGAATTGCACCGCTCCTCGGGCCACCAAAAGAACTCTATGGTATGTGGTAAACGCACCTTGAAAGCAAAACTGGAGAGAGTGTGGGCCACGCCAGGCTTGGACTCATACCGACTGCCTGCGTTGAGCAAGACGGTGACGCTGGATGTTGGCTGTCCGTTGTCGACAGCGGCGACTTTGAAGCCAGGCGAGGCGTCTACGACGGTAGCAAAGCCACGCTTAGACGCGGTGACCAGACGAGTCGCTCTGAGCATTGTTGTCTTTTTTCGTGAAACACTGCGACGTTGGCGACTCTCGTTTCTCCGATTCCCTCTTTCGGCATTTACCAGTCTGAGTTCGAAATAGTCATATCACATGACACCCAACCCCGCCTTGAGCTCTCTTTCCAGGTCGTCTACATCCGGAGACGGCTTGCTTGTCTCCTTCTCCTCCTCAATACAACGCTCGCACACACACTCCCCGAAACCCCACGCGCCTAGCTGCATGCGCCTCTTGCGTACACCCAGTGATGGATCGACGTACGTGACAAGGAGCTCTTCACCGGCTGCAATGTCGCGCTTCGCGACAAGTGTGATACGGGAAAGCGCCGTGCGCTGATCGAGGTGCCGAACGGAGACGTTAGGGCGACAGCTGTGGTTCAGGTGAGAATGCAGCGTGTAGAGTCCGCCGTGTGCCTCGAGATCTACGTCGATCGTGAGCAATAGGAGGTGCGACGGTGCACCCATCACGCACTGAGGCTCATGCGTCCGAGCCCGTGAAGGAAGCCATCATACGTGAACAGCGCGTCTGCCACGTCCTTCAGGGGCGGCCGCTTCAACAACTTTGCCAGCTTCTTCTGGGAGGCGGGGTCTGGGGGCAGGACAAACGCCTGCACGAAGGCCCTGTGTGCCGCCTGCCACATCGCACGATCGGGCTCGGCGCCTTGCAGCCTTGATCAGGAAGAGAGATGCACGCTTGAGCAGCACGCTCGGGCGACAGACAGAGCGTGAAACGCACCAGCCTCCCTGCGCACGCTCCTCCATCCCGAGCTCCGCGAGTGCGCGGTACACGCGCCAGTCGTCGCGCAACACGTCGTCGCCTGCCTGCTGTGCGAGGAGCAACCGCGCGGCACACTGCGTGAGCGCGTGGAGGGCCATCCACACGTGCTTCCGCCCAAATGCCAGGAGCGGGACGCTGCCCGGGTTCTGGGCCGGGCAGAGCAGGGGGTGCGTCTTCTCTGATCGCTTGAGGCACAGTCGGTTGCAGAACCGTGCGGGGCACGGTGCGGACGAGTTGGACGCGGGACAGCGTAGGACGAGTGACGAGTCTGTGAGGGGCGTCGTGCAGTACCCGCATGCTCGAGACGCGACCTGCAGATCGTAGATGTCCCTAAGGGCCAGCCTATTAGGAGATCACATACTCTTTAGTTTACACACCACTCAGGGGCGATGATGAACGGATCCTCCTTCCAAACGACTTGACCCTCCGAAATAGACTCTTTCGTAATGAGGCCTTTCCCCCTCTGCTTGTCGAAGTATTTGACCTCGACTGCAGCCGTCCACTTGGCGACGTCGAGGCCCTCGATGAGTGTAGATGATGGGTATGCATGCGCCCCGGACTCAGCTGCAGGAGTGGTCTTTCGCTGCAATGTGAGGCCCTCGGCCGTCATGATGCGTCGAAGACGCTTTTCGCTGACGGCCCACTCTGAATTTTCGGAAAGCAGGAGGGCATGCAGCTTGGCCACGCCGAGCGTGGGGTGCTCGTTTCTGAGAGACAGAACGGCAGACCTGAGGTCCTCCTCTGAAGGCGAGATTGGAGTCGTGCTGGACATACGGCAAAGGACGGGTACCAAGTGAAAAGATCGATCATATCGTGCTACCCGATTTGGGTTCATCGACGTTCTCACAAAACATGAACCGTATCCCAACATCGATATCTGAATCCGGACATTCACGGAGGACAACTACTCTCTACAATGCAGCAAACACTGCATGCACAGCAGACCAATAAAACTCATAGAAAACCCTTAGAAAACCCTTGATAAGTGGTTAATGTTTAACACTCCATAGGGTTCTCTATGGGTTATTGCTTTGCACGCAGCGAAACGTTACGCGAGTCACGTGCAGGAAGTACGAGAGGATTTGCGATGCGATGCGACTTGCGACACCTTGTGCGACACCGCACGTCACCGTCCCCGGGCCCCGGTTGGTAAACTAATCAACATTACCCACCGATTCGTCATAGGCCAGTTTCGCTGATCATACAGTACTTGGGGCTGGAGATTAGAGTCGCCGGATAAAGGACGAGGCGTCGCTAACTACCATCGAGGTCCTGCAAAGAAGCAGCCTGGCAGACACCTCATAGAAGGAACAGTCACTCTCCGGTCTATCTGGAGAGGAGATGGCGCCTCCGCTGGAACCAGGATGTTCCGATCAGAACCCTGGACAACCACGACGGCGGCCTAGGTATGTTGCTTCCATGACTTAACTTACTGGCTAGCTCGGTCACGGGGTGGTGGAACTGATTAATCACAATTGCAGACGGTGACAAATTTGTCCAATCCGCAGGCGCATTTGATTTCGTGCTGGGTAACACGGTTACATGGGCTCCTGCTTGTCCCGAGCCCAGGTGCGGTCGACGATCCGCGGGCATCGGAACGGCAGACGAGGGCGCTTTCCCCAGAGATTGGAACGTATAAAGAGAGCCTCGGAGGTGATCCAGTCCAGCTCAATCAATACTTTCGTTCTCACCTAACACGCAGAAATGACCAAGGTGATACCGCTCTTTCCTGTGGTTAATAGCGCGTGCTCACCATTGCCCTTCAGCCCGTCCTCTACACCTTCCCTCAGTCCACCTGGGCCTCTGCCCCACAGCTTGCTCTGTTAGTTCTTCGTTCTTTGGGTCCAACGTCGGTCTGATGTGTTGGCGCGTATATGCATCACTCAGTGCTGAGCTCGGTGTCGACGCCGTTCTCGAGATTGTCAACCCTCTCGAGGGTGCGAACTTCGACCCCCAGTTCCTGAAGCTTGTTAGTTGACATGTTTTGATTACTACTTTCCCTCGCTCATAGGGGCCCACTCCTTCAGAGCCCCCATGGCAACTTGCCCACCCTTGCCCATGGAGGAAAATCGTTCACCAGCAACCCCGCCGTGATTGATTATCTCGTGTCGATCTCGTCTAAGAAGGTCGCACCTGCGACCTCCATCACGACTGTGGTGCATGAGGATAAGATCGACCCCAACTTTGCCTTTGTCGCGTCGGTGAGATTTTATCGCCCGTAGGCGGCGCGTTGACCGACCACGCGCCTCCTCAGCGAAACGACGACGAATTCGCAAAAGTGAAGGGCAGCTACGCCCCCAATTTCATCTCAACGCGTAGGTTTTTTCTGTAGCACTCCATCGACGGGACGTGCGCTTATCGCCCGGTAGGCCTTGCGTATTTGAAGAAGCATGCCGCGACGCCCGCGGCGGAACCGCACAGGGACTTCTACGACAAGGAGATCGCGAAAATCTCCGGCCTCGACGCGCTCCTCGCCGGAAACGCGCCCGACGACGCCAGGCAGGGCTTCTACTCTGCGTCCACGGCGCTCTGGGACTCGATCAAGGTCTTCGCCGTCGAGACGCTCCCCGCCGCCATCGGCGAGGGCCCGTTCATCGGCGGGGCCACCCCCGGCGTGGACGACTATCACGTCGGCGCGTGGCTCGCGCGCATAGCGTTCCTGCTTGGAGCGCAGCAGTCGGGCGAGGGCGTCGCGGCGCTGGAGAAGGGGTTCGGTCCCATCCCGGAGAAGGTCAAGGTTTATTGGTCCGCGTGGATCGCACGCGACAGCTGGGAGAAGGCCTACCCTGACAAGGCCCTGCACTAAGTCACACATTATTCTGTAAATCAATGATAGCTAGTAGTAGCGAGCATTTGTTTAGGGGTCGTCGATCTTGATAGAGAAATTCATTAATGGAATCACGTGCATGTGAATCCCTGGCTTGTGTGTCTCTCGGTTATAATGGCAGGTCCGAGTCAGGAACTCGAACTTGAACTTGAACCATGTCTAGTTTGGAAGATTTCTATCAGGAGTTGGACGCGAGGATGGCATTTTCAGACAACGAGGACTGGCGTCGATTCTCCTCTCGCAGGCGTCAAACCAGTCATCGGTATCGTGTTTCCGACTCGATCTTAGCTCAGTGTCTCATCACAGAACAGAACCTCAGGGTCAACTTCATTATCCCACGACGACGATTTGTTTCCCTGCCCGTGGCCACAATATCACCTCCCCCCTCCACCAACGAAATTGGGTTCATGTATATGCGCCTCCTAATGCCGATCAGAATTCTTTCTCATTAATTTTCTCATCCAATCGATTTATCCATTACAGGACATCTAAGCGCAAAGCATCGTCACCACCGCCGCCCCAGGGGTTTCTAGAATCAGAACAGGGGGCTGACCCCCTATCTTCGAAGAAAGGGGGGAAGCACAAAACAAGCTCGCCCCCAGCCTCTCAGCGCCAGCATCTTCTGCTGAGAAACGCAAGAAAGTAACGATCAGTTCTGTAGTCTTGGCTGCCCCCGATCCTATCCAAGACATGCCATCCAAGAGGATCCCAACGACTATATTGGTCCC
>JAKELK010000526.1:0-29779 GCA_021525775.1 Lactarius deliciosus
GTGGGACAGGAATGGAGTTTTAATATATCATAACGTGCTCGGTCAGTTCCGAACACTCTTTTCCCTCGATTTCTTACTTGCCTGTGCGTGGAGTCATACCAACACAAGTGACAGTCTATTTACCTTGAAAAGGCCAGGTCCGAGAAGCACCCCGCATCTATTTGAGGTGAGTGGCCGCCACCCGGTAAGAGGCTAACTCGGGTACATACCTTGGATGCCTGCTTCGCCCTCATTCACGATATCCAGTGCGCCTTCCGCACCAGACGTAAGAGCACCGCCCTCCTTTTTGACATCAAGGGCTTCTTCTATCACGTCCATCGGGGGAGGATGGTGGCAACGCTGGGTGCTGGTATGTCGCAAAGGTCGTTTCACGCAGGTGGAATCAGACTGCCGACAGACTTCAACAGATGTGGGCTCACTTCAAAAAGGACGTTGACACGAGGGCGTCGCACCGAGGTGAGTATGCGCTGCTCTGCATGAGACACACCTCGTTCATGATATCACAAAGACGTCGTCCAGCAATTGACAACCAAGTTCTCAGTTGCTCACGCAACCGCATATTAGCAGCCATAGCCAATATCTTGTTCATGTAGCAAGTCACGTAGCCATATGAATATATGCTTTTGAGAGAACAGACTACTAAGTTAGCTTAAGATTTAAGACCGATCCGGCGTCTCTCCTGTTCATCTTCGCTCGTTTCGGGCTCCGTAAGCGAACTATTGAGGCCGTTGTGTGACGAGGTGAGTTCATCGTAAATGTCCCTTGGAATCGGGGGAAGCACTAACAGGTCTTGGCCACCAAACACCTGTTGCGGGTACCCGGTGACCACAAGGCGAGAGGGTCCCGCCTCGGCCTTCGCCTGTTTCTCGGGTACTTTCCCCGTCTGTTTGCACCTCGGATCGCAAGGGAGCTTCTTGGCATCGCCTGAATGGGTTTCGCCTCGGGGTGGCGTAAGCTCGGTCAATGCTCGAGGTGTCATGTTAGCGTCATCAATCTTTTGGGGGGTAGGGTGGATACAGATGTTCTTGGAGACGTCGAGATAAGTACTATCAGACTATGATACGTAGATAAGTACTCACGACTCGGCTGACTTCTGGAGGAACCAGCACCAAAGCGATCATGGGCGTCCCGAGTGATGCCGCGCACACAGACAGGTTCAGATCAAGATGGGATACAGGAGGAGCCATCTGCAGGCCGAGGGACTTGGGTATGGGTTCTTATATGTGAACGCGTGAACAACGGTCACTGATCACTTTTGACAGATGCACGGAGCGTTTTGCGAACCATTTAATGCGACGATACGACATAGTAGGTACCCTTCCATATCACCGCCCTTTCCCAAGCTATCTCCCAACTGACGAGTCATGGCACAGACTTGCGCGTCCTGTGGTAGGCAGTTTTCAAACAACGTCTCGCTCGATAGGCACGGAGCAAAATGCCCAAAGAGGCAAAGAAGGTTATCACTGTTGAGCGCAGAACTAACGAGCAAGTAGAGAGATAGCGAAGAGCTAGTAGACAAGTTAACTTCAGAGGGGAAGTAAACTCTGTATATATACACACCTAGTAGACAAGTTACTATAGACTGTCTGTGAGTAAAGGTAGTGTAAAGAGAAAGTAAAAGGGACTTACACTTCAGAGGGGAAGTAAACTCTGAAGTGTGAAGGCGTAAACAGCAGTCCTTATATACAGGACGCTTAGCTAAGAATGGTCTGTGCGCACTGGTGACCCAAACATAATACATGTGGTCTGTGCGCCAGAGGGAGAAATGCCATTGGAGGGCAGAGAACAATAGCTGCCTAAAGCAGACAATAACGGTATCTTAACAATAGAGAACAATAAGAGTCATGTGTGACTCTGACAATAAAGATAAACAAAAGCGGTCCGTACAAGTCCGGAGTGTCCATAAGAGTCCATAAGGGACAGATACCGAATATAGTATATGGGCTGACACAATCAGATCCCACGAGACATGTGACTTATTCAGTCGCGTCTCAACATCCCTCCATGATAGGGGCAGTCCATGATTTGACAGAGGTGATAAATTTGGAGCGTGAAGAGCTGCACAGAAGATTGGGATCAAGGTTGAAATCTTGGTAAGTGCTGATAAAGCACTATCTTCTCTAGAGGAGACAAGACGACGCTCAATCCGAAACGATGGTCATTTGCGCTTCATTTGTCCTTGCTACAGGACAACTTTTTGAAGGGCAGGAGTTTGTGACCAAGGTCCAACTTCTTCAGGGTTCTAAGAAGGGTTTTTCTTAGCTCCAGAGATCAGAGAACATGTTTGTGCTTTTTACAGGACAATGTGACGTCCCTGTTGATAAACCCAGGATCGACGACCACTGACTGTTTAACAGCACTATGTTTCTAAACCAAGGATCGATGACCATTGACTGGTTATCAATTCTATGTTCTGAATCTCTTGTTACACCATTCCTAGGTCAGCTACCATTTTGTCAAAGGGGTCTTTGGGCAGGGACTTGGTGAGTCCATCTGCAACCATTTCCCCAGTGGGTGTACGTATCAGGTCTATGACCTTGTTCTCTACGTATTCCCTGACTACATGGTGCTTTATCAGGATGTGTTTGGACCGCCTTCCAGTGACAGGGTTTAGTGCTAAGTCTACAGCACCCTTGTTGTCACAGTGTAGGGGAATAGGGGAGGTAACCTCATACCCTAGTTCGCCTAGGAAGGTAGTGTACCACTGAGCTTGATTAGAGGCCTCAGAGAGGCTCATGTACTCGGCTTCCGTGGTAGACTGTGCAATGGTCTTCTGCTTTCTGGTGCACCATGAAATGGCTCCATTGGCAAGCAGAAAGACGTAGCCAGAGGTAGAGTGTTTCTCTTCCTGATCTCCCCAGGAAGAGTCACAGTAGCCGTGAAGGCCTTCTCCACCATTCCCTCCAGCATAGTGCAACGCATAGTCCTTAGTACAGTTAAGGTATGCCAGGACATATTTTGCTAGGCGTAAATGCTGGGGTGAGGGATTGGAAGCAAATTGGCTAAGGCGCGCAACAGCGAAGGAAATATCAGGTCTGCTTCCAATCTGCGCATAGAGCAGAGACCCAATTATCTGTTGATACTTCTTGATTTCAGAAGTAGAGGCCTGATCTTCATATTTGATCAAGTGTGCCTCGGCGCCAGAGGGAAGAGGGGTATATACTGGGTTGGAATCTAGCATCCCAAACCGCTCAACCACATCGCGGATGTAATCTGATTGGTTGATTTCCATGGTGCGATTTGCACGGTCTCTGGTGATGTTAACACCTAGGTAAGACTGGATTTCACCAAGATCAGTCATCTCATATCGACTTGATAGAGATGCTTTCAGATCATTGATCTTTGGTAGGGAGCTCCCAAGTATAGTAATGTCATCTACATATAAGATCACGAAAAGTGTATCACCCCCCTCTTGAAGATGATATACGTATACTCCTGCATCAGAGTACGTCCGCGTGAAGCCTAGGTCACAAAGGACCCCATGGAATTGCACGTTCCATGCGCGGGAAGCTTGTTTGAGGCCATAGAGGGCCTTTTGTAGTCGGCACACGAGGTGCTCAGAGCCAGCTGTGACGAAACCGATAGGTTGCTCCATATAGATTTCTTCCTCCAGTTCCCCATGAAGAAACGCCGATTTGACGTCCATCTGGTGAATGTGCCAATCTTCAAGCGTAGCCAACGCAAGAAGTAGTCTCAAGGACTCAAAGCGGGCAACTGGGGAGAAAGTTTCGTCAAAGTCCACCCCCTCTAGTTGGGTGAACCCTTTTGCCACTAGCCTAGCACGAAAGCGTCCATCCGCTTTCTTTTTAAACACCCATTTGCACTTGACCACCTTCCTTCCTTCAGGAAGGGGTTCAAGTCTCCAGACATCGAGCTTGGTGAGAGCATCCAGTTCATACTGGCATGCTTCAAGCCAATCACCAGCTTGCTCAGACTCCATGGCCTGCTTGTACGTCTGTGGGTCCCTGTAACCGGGTACCTCAGCAGCATTTAGCAAGTCCATCATTCCCAGCCTGCTGCTACCCTGCACGAATTCGTCGTTGTCCTCTGTGTAGTAGCGAGGATTCGTGAATCGTACCCTTGTGCTCCGCCTTGGACGTGTAGGTGAGACTACCTGAGTGTTCCTGGGAGATCTAGGGGTTTCCCTAGGAGGAGACACTTCCCTGTTGAAATTAGGGGCAGGTATAGGCGCAGCGACAGCTGGCCTTGTGGAGCGGGTGTTTCGACGACGTGTGGGTGCAGGATTTGTAGGGGGAGGAGCTTGGGAAGGAGGAGTGTGATAGATAGTCTGGTCTGCCGGAGCAGGTGTGGAATTGGGTGGGGTGCTAGGCTGTTGTACTACTACAGGTGCCGGAGGTGGTATTATAAAGACTGGTGTTGTCTGAGGCACTGTAGGGGCAACAGCTGGTGTAGGCGGGCTAGGCACTACAAAGATGACTTCACCACTGGGAGCACTCAAGGGTTCACCAGACGTGGGAGAGGTTGAAGGTTGTGAGTGTTGAGCCACAACACTGCGGGATGGGAAGGTGTCTTCATCAAATGTAACATCTCGTGAAGAGATGAAGCACCGGCTATGTCTATCCCAGAGTTTATAGCCCTTTGAGAAGGGTTCATAGCCCACAAACACGGCTTCCTTTGATTTAGGATCTAGTTTGCGCCGGTTGTGTTCGGGTACATGATAGTAGGCTTTGCAGCCAAATACTCTAAAGTAGGAGACATCTGGGACTGTACCATCCCAGAGCTCTAGCGGAGTTTTCCACTGGTTTGAACGAGTGGGAGTGCGGTTATAGATTTGCACAGCAGTTTGAACTGCTTGTTCCCAAAAGCCAAGGCTAAGGCCTGCATGGTGGAGCATGCTGGTGCCTTTTTCCATAACCGTACGGTTAAAACGCTCGGCTCTCCCATTCTGTTGTGGAGAATAAGGCATAGTGAGCATATGCTCGATTCCTGCTTCCAGAAGGATGTGCTTTAAGTCATTGTTGACGTATTCGCCACCACGGTCCGAGTGTAGGGATTTAATGGGCTTATTTAGTTGTTTTTCAGCCCATGCCTTATAGTGTAGGAAGGCATCCTTAAACTGGTCCTTTGATTTCATGAAGATGACAACTGCAGCTTTGGAGAAGTCATCTATGAACGTGGCGAAGTACTTGTTGCCCTGTATAGAGTTGCTCTGTAGTGGGCCAACAAGGTCACTGTGAATGATCTCAAGGGGTTCTGAAGCACGTTTCTTGGAAGGTGGGAAAGGTAGACGAGTAGATTTGCCTAGTTCACAGCCAAGGCAAAGTCCATCTTCCACAGGGGAATCATTTATATGGAGTCCTTTGACTGACTCCTGAGCATATCTTTTTAGCGCATCTTTGGACATATGTCCCATGCGCCTATGCCAGACATCAAGGCTCGCAGATGCAGGTGCGCGAACAGCATTCATAGCATGTCCGTCGAGCCAATATAGCCCGAGAGCCTTGTGTCCTTCCGCAATGGTCTCTCCTTTGTGTCTGATTGTAAAGGAGGTGGCATCAAAACTAACTATGGCGCCCTTTGAAGTAAGGCAGGGCGTGGACAGGATACGCGAGTGCGTATTTGGGAGGTGAAGCACATTCGATATTTTGAGGTCAATGCCTCGATTGGTGCGGATTGTGATTGAACCCGTTCCAACACTTCGTAGGAGAGTGTTGTCACCAAGGAGGACATCAACACCTTTGTGAGGTGTGTAGGTGTCGTAGTCCTCAAGGTAGGGTGTAAAATGTGCTGATGCTCCACTGTCCATCATCCATCTTGATGCTGACTGAGTGTGGTTGGCACTCATCATGTAAAGGGAGACCTGAGGTACCTCATGTACCTCTTCTATTTTGCCAGAGCCGTTAACTATAGTAAATAGTCGACTCTTTGGTACAGGTATGCTATTGGCCGCAGCAAACCTGTTTGCCGGAATTGAGTCCGGTGCCTCAGTAATGGTATTCTGAGCAGCTTTCCCTCGCTGCCCAGCCCTTCCCTTTTTAGCGTTCTCCTGATCCCGTTTGAGTTTGTAACATTCTGGCTTTTTATGGCCAGGTTTTTTGCAGTAGTGGCAGATTACGTCCGAGGACGCAGAGCTGCCCGATGCCTGGGGAGGCGAGTGCTGGGGCCTGACTGGGGCTATCTTTGTGAAAGATGCCGGAGGGCCAGCGATGCGAGATTCCTCATTAATGAACCTATTGATCAGGTCCTGAGGTAGGAGATTGGCAGGGGGGCCAGATGCGAGGATGGTGCCTGCTATGGTGCTGTAGGAGGGGGGAAGTGCGTCTAAAAGTATGAAGGACATTTGCATGTCCGAGACGGGCATCCCCTGCTCCACAAGGGTGTTCCTCAAGTCCAACATTTTCTGGAGTTGAGGTAGGAAGGGGGTACCTTCCTGAAGCTTGGTATTTGCCAAGCCCACCCATAAATTGAAGGTGGCCATAGAGCCAACCTGACCATAGAGGTGTTCCAGCTGCTGGAACTTGTCATGGACAGTTGGGAAGACTGCCATGGAAATGATACCGGAGAGGACCTCCGACGTGACTGAGAGGAATAGGAGGCCAGTGATGACCTCCTCCTGCTTTGCCCATAGGGCCAGAATTGCCAGACCTTCATCTGTGGGGCCTGTTGGTCCTGCCACACCTGCTGGTAGGACAGGGTGCTGGGGGACAGCCGCAGGAGCTGAGTGAGTGAGGTGCCTACTGCACCCATTCATCAGCATCAGGGACGTGAAGGTTGTGGTCCAAGTCTGCCAGTTGGTTCCATCCAACTTGGAAAGGACAACGGAGGGAGGGAAGGTAAGATGGAAAGACATTTGAGATGTTTGTAAATCTGGTTCCAAGGAGCAGTCAGAACCAGTCCAGATCTTGGTAGGAAAGGTAGAGGTCCAGCCATAGGAGCGCTATAACTCCATAACACATAAAGTGTCATGCCTCAAGTTGTGCGACTTGGATGTATACTATGGTAGTGGAGTCATTTTAATGATGGCTGCCTTACTACTTAGTCTCCATGGCCCAAATGTTACTAAGGGCGGATAGTCATGCGCGACGCTGTAGGTTTCAAGCAAGAAGGATCATGGGAGCATTGTCCGGTGAAGGACGCTCCGAGTCGATCTCTAGCCTAGTAGCATGAAGGCTGGGGCTACCCAAGAACTATAGTAGAAGGGTAGTACCCTAGAGAGGAGCCAACAGCGAATTCCAGAAGCAATGAAAGGGATCAACTCCCATAACAATTGCGACTGTCGTCTGTGGAGTCTCTAGAACAGACCATTAAGGGTCTTGGTACTAAGTAACTAGAATAGTGATACATGCCATGCAGCGAATCCTGCACAAGGGGAGCGAATACTTCTCCTGGCAGAGGTCTACTCATAGCTACTATGTATATATCATTATAGTATAGTAGCGTCTCCTAGTTGTATCAGAGGGAAGGACTTCTGGGTTTGACTATTAACCAGGCCTTCACACCCCTTAAAGTGACCCAGGTATTAACCGAGTATCACCCAACCATTAGAGAGGCTTATAGCCGCAGGGGTCTTCCCCCTTTGGCCTATGAAAGCACTTCCGGACGAAGACCGGGTAATGAAAATATAGTAGGAGTAGTGCGCACAGAGGAATTTAAGGTCATGTAAGACCTTTCATGAGAACCTCCTTAGGAGGCTAGCCAAAATGGCACATGACAGAGTCATGGTGGACGAGAAAGGATGTGTCGAGTGTATATGAAAGAGGATGCTCACTGAGGGTGATGAAGACGACAAAAAATGTGGTCGGCTGAGAGAGCAAGGTGACACAAGTAGATCTGTGATAAAAGTTGCAGGTTAGTTATTAGGCGTCAGGGCCCATAACCTGTTGAGCGCAGAACTAACGAGCAAGTAGAGAGATAGCGAAGAGCTAGTAGACAAGTTAACTTCAGAGGGGAAGTAAACTCTGTATATATACACACCTAGTAGACAAGTTACTATAGACTGTCTGTGAGTAAAGGTAGTGTAAAGAGAAAGTAAAAGGGACTTACACTTCAGAGGGGAAGTAAACTCTGAAGTGTGAAGGTGTAAACAGCAGTCCTTATATACAGGACGCTTAGCTAAGAATGGTCTGTGCGCACTGGTGACCCAAACATAATACATGTGGTCTGTGCGCCAGAGGGAGAAATGCCATTGGAGGGCAGAGAACAATAGCTGCCTAAAGCAGACAATAACGGTATCTTAACAATAGAGAACAATAAGAGTCATGTGTGACTCTGACAATAAAGATAAACAAAAGCGGTCCGTACAAGTCCGGAGTGTCCATAAGAGTCCATAAGGGACAGATACCGAATATAGTATATGGGCTGACACAATCAGATCCCACGAGACATGTGACTTATTCAGTCGCGTCTCAACAATCACCGATACTGAACATGAACACACAGCAACCGGAAGGGAGCACGTCCGAGTCACACACACGGAAACGTGCCCGCATTGAACCCGCAGACGTGGACGATGCCGGACCAAGTAACATCGATGCATACGAAGAACCTAGTATTGAAGTGACGAGTTGATTAGGTAACGCGTCACCCGAAAGTGCTCGCACGAGAAGAAGTCGAAAATGAAGGAGTCGAGCAAAGCACGAAAAGATACAGTGGGCACACGGACGGTTTCGAGAACAGAAGATTTCGGATGGTCATTCGAGTCCAGAAATGATACAATTTATACTAGGCCAGTAGTACAGGCTGTACAGTAGGAAACAATAGTTATCACAAGACATCAGAGAAAGTATGAAGGCGTCGTCAAGACGCGTGGTCAGAAGACACAGATCGAGGCGCGGGGGACGTAACGACAGGTCAGGGGAATGAGATACAAAAGAGACCGAGACGGGAGGCGCAGTCGATGGAGGGGGATTGAGATGAATAGCACGGGAGGGTATGGCGTCGCCGCCCAATCATGTCGGGCTCGGCTTGCTCGCGCTGGGTCCGAAACGTATCCTAGGGGTAGCCATATGATAGACAGAGATGAAATAGGAAGGGAGATGGTATAGTAAGTGAGGCTCGAAGCCCCGGGATGTCCAAAGATTAGCCCAAGTATTTCACCCTACCAGCGTCGCACGCGTTGCTGGTCATCGGAGTGCCGGCCCGAAACGGTCCGGGCGGGATCACAGCGCACTTCAGCACTCCCCCGCAAGCCGAGCGCAGTCCGAGAGATGTGGTGTGACCCTTCACCTTCCAAGCGGGTAGCGCTTTGGTTAGTAGGTCAGCCACCATGTCATCTGTGGGACAATAAATGAGCTGGAAAGCTCCGGTCTGCACTGAGTGCCTGATAAAATGAAAACGAATATCAATATGCTTCGTTCTCGCATGGAAGTTGTCGGTGGTGGCGAGCGTCAACGCTGCCTGGTTGTCGCAGTAGAGTGTCGTCGGTTTGTCAAGGTGGCCGAAGAGTTCACCAACAAGGCGCCGCAGCCATATGCCCTCCTTTGCGGCATGCGTGGCTGCGATGTATTCTGCCTCGGCCGTGGACAACGCGATGAGCTCCTGCTTACGGGAGCTCCACGAAATCGCGCCTCCGTCAATGAGGTATGCGAAGCCGGATATGGCTCGCCGGTGGTCTTGCGAAGATCCGTCTGCGTCAGTGTAACCTATGAGCGCATGACGGTCTCCCCCGTACGTCAACGCGTGAGCACGCGTCCCAGTAAGATAGCGGAAAACCCGCTTAACGGCCTCCCAGTGAGCCTCCCCCGGATTCTCCAGAAACTGCAAGAGTGTCGAGACCGCAAATGAGATATCCAGGCGTGTGGCCACGGAAGCGTACATGAGGCTGCCAATAGCCTCACGGTAAGGAACTTTCGTCATGCGCGCCGCGTCGTTCTTGTCCGCGGGTGCGTCTTTGGCTGAGTAGGAGATGCCGGGGATCATGGGGGAATGAAAGGGTTTGGCTTCGCTCAAGTTGAAACGTCGGGCAATGGTGTCGATGAAGGACTCCTGCGACAACGCGATGGTACGCGCGCCACGGTCCCTGGTGATCTTGATACCTAAGAGCCAGTGGATAGGCCCTAGGTCCGTGATGGAGTGGCGAGCGTTGATCTTGCGCTTGTACTCCTGCATGACTGCGCCCGAGCTGCTGGTGATGGCGCAGTCGTCAATGTGGACGGCGATGATGATGGGATGTTCCCCAGCGCGGGTATGAAAAACGCCGGGGTCGACTTCGCTAACGCGGAACCCGAGATCAGCGAGGGTACGCTTGAGAGTGTCGTACCATTTCCGCCCGGCTTGCTTCAAGCCGTACAGTGACTTTTTGAGATGCTTGACTGTATCTTCGTCGCTGTCGTAGCCGGGCGGATTCTTCATGTAGATGTCCTCTTTCTCGCTGAGCTCTCCGTTGAGGTAGGCCCCGTTGAAGTCGAATGTGTCGATGTCCCAGTCCTGCTGCGCGGCTAGCGCAAGGATGGTGCGAAAAGTGGTGAGCTTGGCAACGGGGGATTAAGTCTCGAAATAATCCACCCCGTATACCTGTGTGAAGCCCCGCGCTACCAAACGCGCCTTGTACTTCTCGACGGTGCCATCTGCGTTGCGTTTGATGCGGAAGACCCATTTGCTCCCGACGATGTTGCGTCCGGAAGGGCGCGGCACAGTCTCCCAAGTGCCCGCGTCCTCGAGAGTCTTCATCTCGCGATCCATCGCTTGCTGCCACAAAGGCCAGTCAGAGCGAGATCGCGCCTCGTTGACCGTGCGTGGGTCGCCTTGCATGTCGCTGATAGCTTCCGCGATGAGAGGTGTGACGCCCGCGACAAACTCGCAGTCAGCGCCGAAGTCTGCGAAGTCATTAGCTAGAGTTGCTGCTGCTCGGGTCTTCTTCTTCCGTTTGATGTTTGGGCCAGGTTCTTCGTCTGCGGCATCTCCTCCTCCATCAGTGGTCCCCTCGCCCGCCTCCAGCCTCTTCCTATAATCGGACGGCCTGCTCTTGCGACTTGAAGTACGAGTCGGTTGAGCGTAGCTGGGTTGGCCGCCCGCTGCTCAAAATTTACTGCTCTTGTCCTTGTCCGCCGCCGGTGTCGGCTGATACTGGCCCGGCGGTGCTGGGTCCAGCTGGTCTTCAACGTCTTCTTCTTCGTCGTTCTCATCATCCGACGGTGGTAGGGTGATGTCTTGGGGTTTAGGTGGAGCGGGTACTGGAATAGGAGGGAGAGCAGGAGGAAGTGAAGGTGGAGGGGGCGCCGTGGTAGTGGTAGTGACTGGTCCGAAAGCGGGCCCCGGGCCCGAGTAGACAGTGACAGTGGTCGGTGCGAACCTGACGTTCCGCTCGACCGAGATCGAGTTCTTGTTGGCCCAATAAATTCTGTGGGCGTGAGTGCTGTCGCTGTCGTACCCTACCCATCGTCCTTCGATGGCCCGTGCGTCCAGCTTCGAGCCTGTGTCAGTGTGAACCCAGACTTGCTGACCCCATTCGGGTACTCCAGCTAAGTTGGGTTTCGACCCATGAAGCCGTTCATACGGCGTAGTGTTGCCTAGAGCTCGAGTTGAAGTCCGGTTCTTGAGCCAAGTAGCGTGAAGAGTCGCCTCCCCCCAGAGATGTTTAGGGAGGCCGCTGTGATGCAGTACAGCTCGTATACGCTCCAGAAGGCGCCGGTTCAGCGACTCGGCCACTCCGTTGTGTTGAGGGGTGTTGTGCGTAGTCAACCTACGCTCCGTTCCCTGATCCTTGAGGAAACGATCGAAATCGGCACCCAGATACTCGCCTCCTCGGTCAGAGCGAAGCCTCTTGATCTTGACACCATGTTGAGTCTGAACCCAGGTAGCAAAGTCCTTGTATGCCTGGAGAGCTTCGTCTTTGGTGCGTAAGAGCCGAGTGTAGGTGTAGCGGGAGTAGTTGTCAGTAAAGGTGATATAGTAGCGTCGCCCGCCTAGAGTATTTAGCGGCGATGGCCCCCAGACGTCAGAGTGTATTTCTTCTCCAAAGGCACTTGCTGGCGCGGCCTCGCGCTCTTTCTTGATGGCCTTCCGGGTTGTCTTAGCATACTCACAGGACTCGCAGTGGATGGGTTGTCCGTCGTCAATGAGAGAGATGCCATGTATTGCTTGAGTCCGCACGAGAGTGCGGATAGAGTCCGCTGCAATGTGCCCGAGTCGACGATGAAGCGTGCGAATGTTGATTACTTCATCAATCAGACCTGCGGCGCACATGTGCTCTACCCGGTACAGCCCGTTATGATTGGAAGGAATAATTCCCACGGTCTTCCCCGTGGGATTCTTGATCTTGCATGCGTTCCCCTCAAAGGATACGGCAAAGCCTGCTTTTGCAATGCGGCTTATAGATACGACTGTGAGGGCCATATCCGGGGCGTGGAGAGTGTCACGAAGAATAACAGGGGTGAATGACTCGCCATTTGGTACCCGAATCCGCAGATCCCCCATACCGGTTGCAAAGAATAGGCGCTTATCAGCTGCCATAATAGGACGAGGGTCTATCGATCGGTAGGAAGTGAATTGGTGGCGGAATGGGGACATGTGGCACGAGGCACCGGAGTCGTAGAGTTCGCTCTCGGCCCGAGGTTTGCACGCGAAGCTGGCGACTTGAAGTTGTTGATCTTGATCTTGATCGACGACTTCTTCGATCGCTGCCCAGGCCTCCATCTCTGGCTGTACTTGCTGGTCAGCCGTCGCTGCTCCATCCTGGTTCTTTCTCTTTGGCCCTTGTCCTTCCTTTTGTTGCGTTTGTGCCCGAGATGCCCGAGGAGTTCCTTGAAGAGGACAACGTCCGCGCGTTTGGGTCTATGACTCAGGAGCATTACGACGCTTGGAGGCACATCGAGGCGAGTTTCCTATCGACTTAGAGGAATGAGAGCTGGCCGTCACGTGACCTGGCACGTGACCCGCCTAGAGCTGGTCCAGAAGGATCCGGATGAGCTTGCGCCCGGATCGGAGTGTGATACGTGACTAATGTGACTGCTGACTTGTACGGCCTTTGATTGGATTGTGATATTAGGGTTTGTGGCTGTGTATTAGGGTTGCTGGGCTTGAAAGCTCCAGCCCTAGTAGTATAAGTAGAGGGGCGTTCGCGTATGAACCCCTTAGCTTTGATATCTTGAGGAATACCTTCCCTTTCCTGCGCCTTAGCTCCTTGTCCTGTGTGAACACTCTTCGTCGTCATCAGCTTCCTGCTATAAGTCGTGCACGTCGCCGACTTCTCCTTCATCATACTCGACTTCGCTATCATCGTTCTCTGCTTTGCTTACCTTGGTCACGCCTTGCGTATCGCCCTAGCCGTCGCCTACGGGATACTGAAGACCTTCGACGCGTATACTCAGCAAACCGGTCCCAAATCCAAGTCGGATTGATACGTCCAGAAGGAACGTAACACCTTTCCTCCACCCTTGGCCCAGCAATTGGCTCTCATGTGGCCGCGCTTCTTGCAATTGAAGCATTCTATGTCCTTCTTGCTCGTCTTGCCTTTGCCTCTTCTGCCAGCGTCGGCCGCAAGCGCTTCGTCTTGGGACTCTTTCGGCTTGCCGGCCTTGATAACGCGGCGGTCATACTCGTCAGTAACGAGACGGATTACTGTGTTGGGGGTGAGGTCGGTGTTGGTGAGTGATGCTGTGGTGGACATGGCTGAGGTGGTGGCGTCGTACGCCGCGGGAAGTGAGCCAAGGAGGATGGAGGCGTATTCCTCGTCAGGAATGGTCTTGCCCATTGTGGCCAACTGCTCGCGAAGGTTAGCGATGGTTTCGAAGTGAGTGCGTACGTTGTCCTCCTCCCCGCATTTCATCGTTTGAAGCTGCCGGCGAAGGTCCACAACTATCATCTGCGTCCGCCCCTCATACAAAGCCCTCAGCGCATCCCAGACATCCTTGGCGCGTGTACTGGTCTTGATGCGGTTGAAGACCGAATCGGGCACAGAGGCTGCAATCGCCTGCTTGACTGTCGCCTCGCCGTGTGCCCATCGCACGGCCGCGGGAACTCCATTCACCGCGCCTGCTGCTGCGTAGGCTTGAGGCATAGTTAGGTTAGTGAGGTGGTCGGCAAGGATGCGTGATTCCATCGCCCAGACCATCCTGTCCCGGTAAATGACCCAGTTCGAGCCGTCTGCGGCCAACTTGGGAACATTTAGACGTAGTTCGTCACTCATGACGTAGAGTATCGTAAAATAGAAATAAGTGTGCAAATAAATTCGACTCGAGCTTGTACTGGTTTCTTAGGCGCAGGGCACAGGGCCCATAACCTAGTATTGAAGTGACGAGTTGATTAGGTAACGCGTCACCCGAAAGTGCTCGCGCGAGAAGAAGTCGAAAATGAAGGAGTCGAGCAAAGCACGAAAAGATACAGTGGGCACACGGACGGTTTCGAGAACAGAAGATTTCAGATGGTCATTCGAGTCCAGAAACGATACAATTTATACTAGGCCAGTAGTACAGGCTGTACAGTAGGAAACAATAGTTATCACAAGACATCAGAGAAAGTATGAAGGCGTCGTCAAGACGCGTGGTCAGAAGACACAGATCGAGGCGCGGGGGACGTAACGACAGGTCAGGGGAATGAGATACAAAAGAGACCGAGACGGGAGGTGCAGTCGATGGAGGGGGATTGAGATGAATAGCACGGGAGGGTATGGCGTCGCCGCCCAATCATGTCGGGCTCGGCTTGCTCGCGCTGGGTCCGAAACGTATCCTAGGGGTAGCCATATGATAGACAGAGATGAAATAGGAAGGGAGATGGTATAGTAAGTGAGGCTCGAAGCCCCGGGATGTCCAAAGATTAGCCCGAGTATTTCACCCTACCAGCGTCGCACGCGTTGCTGGTCATCGGAGTGCCGGCCCGAAACGGTCCGGGCGGGATCACAGCGCACTTCAGCAGAACCTCCCCCTACACGTTCGGCACGCTCGGGTCGTACAGTTCGCATACCCCGGAGGCTCATGGACTATGTACCTCATGGTGACATGTCCTTAGCCCATGTACCACCCCGTGCACCTACTCCCTCCGAGCGCGATGACCGCTCAGCTACCCCGACGATCAATGAGACTCCCACCGCGGATCTACAACCTCACCCGTTCCAAACTCTAGCCAATAAGCTGGGTGTCTTGAGAAGATACACCCACACACCAACCTGGCACCCGAAACACGAGGAAAGATTAGACCTCGTGTGTGACTCACCCTCTACAGATGTTCCGCCTCCCCCTGTCACTAGAGATGCAATACACGAGATTTCACACGCTACGTCCGATCCGTTTGCGCCATTTCCCAACTTTAGCACTGCAATATACACTGCGGCGTACTTCTCTGGTATGGATACCAAATCTGAGGAACACGCGACTTTCTTGGCGAAGAAAATGCGGCATCCCAAATTCAATTTGGAGGACCTGGGGGACTTCAATGCACATGCGGAAAACGTGCGCCTGGACAAATACCTCAAGAACGGAACGCACCCCTTCCAAACAAAAGATGGCTGGCAGGAAGCCACTGTCCGCATCCGCCTCCCAGTAGAAGGGAGGCAATTCAGTTCAGAGGATGACGCACCAACGCTACCAATACATCGCCTCTTCCATCGTTCGATCACCGACGTTGTTAGATCCGTCTGCGCCTCCAAGACGGCAGAGTCATTCCACTTCACACCGTTTACTATGCACTGGTCCCCCAACCCAGACAACCCACTCGAGCTTGAGCGAATATATGCCGATATGTACATGTCAGACACGATGATCCGGATACAGACTGAGATCAACAATATCCCTAGACTGGAAGGCGATACCCAAGGTGATACCAAGGAGCGTGTAGCGCTGGGGCTCATGCTAGCCTCGGATTCTGCACAACTCACAAATTTTGGGTCGGCCTCAGTGTGGCCGGTCTACCTTATGTTCGCCAATCAGCCCAAGCAAGAGAGGGTGAGACCTTCGTGTCATGCGGTGCATCACCTTGCATACGTGCCCTCAGTAAGTGTTCTCGCTGTCAATTCATCTATCCGGCAGTTCACTAACAACGACCGTAGCTCGGACAAGACTTTGCTAGTCGGTATCAGCAGATTACTGACAAAGCGCCATCGCCCGCAATTGAAACCCACTGCAAGCGCGAGCTGATGCACGCTGTGTGGAGTCACATCATGGACTCGGACTTCATCGAGGGTTGCACAAACGGCCTTACGATCCGATGCGCCGACGGCATTGAGCGGGTATTCTATCTTCGTATAGTGACATATTCCGCCGACTATCCCGAGAAGTAAGTCAAATAATCGCGTCCAAGTTCTTCCAATGATACTGATAAAAAGGGCAAGAATCCTTTTGGCTACGATCAAAAATCTCGGACGGTTCCCTTGCCCGCGATGTCTCACCAAAAAGAAGGATATACACGACCTAGGTACACCACAAGACGCTCAACATCGCAAGAGGATCCGCGCCGACAATGATCGTCGACGTCGAGACGTTGAGAGGGCACGCAAACAGATGTTTGAGAAGGGGTGTCCAATCCCAAACGCGCCAGTCCAACGGATCCTCGGAGACCGCTCCATGGTGCCGACCCGGGTACAACTTGAATCAATATTCTTCTACTGCAAGCTACTAACGCTCAACAGAATGCATTCTCGGAAAAACTGGCCGGGATCGGCCAGGACTACCACGACTTTTTCGTCGTGGATCTTCTTCACGAGTTTGAGATTGGGATCTGGAAGTCTGTACTCACTCATTTGATCCGAATGCTATATGCAATCCCAGGCGGTGAGGATCGCGTAGCAATTCTAGACGACAGGCCAGTCTGTGCTACAACTCCATATGACGCAGAGTACTAAAACTTTACACAGATTTCATAGCATGCCAACTTTCGGTCGCGACACAATTCGCAAGCTCCCAGGAAACGTCTCGGAACTCAAAAAACTGGCTGCCCGTGACTACGAAGATATTTTACAGGTACGCGTTCTCCGGCGTGATGATCTCGGGCTGATCGACAATCAGTGCTCAATTCCAGCCTTTGACGGGCTGTTTCGGGACGAGGACAACAGGAGCATCAACGAACTCCTATTTTTACTCGTCACTTGGCACGCATATGCCAAACTGCGCCTGCATACTGACACAACGTTGCATATGTTCGAGACGGTTAGCAAAGCCCTCTGCCAGGCACTAAGGCACTTTGCGACTGTGACAAGTCCTCAATACATGACAAAGGAACTCCCTCGAGAAACCGACGCACGTATCGCGCGTCAACGAGCTCAAGCAACAACGCGCAACACGCAGGCAAAGCAAAGCGCGAACAAAACGGTCAAAGTCAAGAAGGCCAAGCGGTTCAATATGACCACGTACAAGCTTCACTGCATACCTGATTACCCAGATGCAATCCGGAGATATGGGACGACAGATTCATACAGCACTCAGACGGTAAGCTTGTTCTGTCCTATCCCTGAACATGTGGCTCGACCGATCGTTGCAGAGCGAGCTCGCGCATCGTCTTTCCAAGATGTGGTATAGGACATCCAACAAGAACCGCGGATTTATTGGTCAGATCGCTAGCAAGGAGAGCCGCACGCGGTTCTATGCTGCGATGTTTGAGGAGTTGGCTGTCAACTCGGCACCGGCTCCATCCACCTCCGAAGCAAGACATCCACAGCCACAACCCGAAGACGGGGAAGGTGTGCTGAGAAACCCCAGCGAACGTTATTGGATGCCCAAGACGTATGCATCTTGCAGAAACCTCACAGAGTGGCTTATCGACAACCAGGCTGACCGTGCTCTTCACGTGAGTCTAAAGTCCCTCAGCCGTGGTCTCATAGACACTAATACCGGTCCTCGAATAGGACTTTCGCCTTCGATTGCTTGATCACTTGTTGGCACGCATCAAAGGAACACCATATGCCGGGGATGAACACAATTTCACAAGTCGAGAACGCAATAACGTCATAATTGATCAGAACCGAATATACGAACACAAGACCATTCGGTTCAAGTCAACGACGTACGACGCACGCAGAATGGAAGAGTCTGCTAATCCCCGTACCCACGCAGATATCATGGTTCTGTCGCGTGAAGACGGTGAAGGGCGGCCAGCGTTTCCCTACTGGCACGCGAGAATCATTGGCATCTACCACTTTATGGTGCGCAAGCGGATTGAAGGAGCGACAGGACTTAGCCCCCCTTCACAGATGGATGTCCTATTTGTTCGTTGGCTTGGTTTTGACTCCCCTGATGGACAGAGCGGTTGGCGTGCACAGCAGATGCACAAAGTCGGCTTTCTCCCCGATACCGACTTACATGGACCCGCTTTTGGTTTCCTAGACCCAAGTGAAGTAATTCGGATGGTACATTTAATCCCAGACTTCCACTTCCATTCGTACGAAGGAGCTACTGACCGGACAATCCATGGCCATACAAGACCCTCATCCAGATGGGGAGTACCCCGTGTATTATGTCGCCATGTATGTGCCACATATTTCCTAATTCAGTGTGTCAACTCTTGTCTAGGTTTTCGGACAGAGACCTTTTCATGAGATACCGCGGAGGAGGGGTAGGCCATTTGGCAACTCGGCAGTGCAGCAAGACCTTGCTTGCGGACGAGCACACGTTGGTGGCAGAGTCACAAGTGACGATGATATGCCCGAGCCCACTGGAGATCAGGAGACTGAGTCAGAAGACTCGGACGAGGCAGAGAAACGAGGGCGACGAAGACGAAGACTTGGCTGATGCAGAAAATGAAGCGACAAAGACTTGGATGCCGCCGCAGGTAACTTGTTCTCGGGCGCAATAAATGATACAGACGCTGTTAACCGTAGCCGGATTTGCGACACTGTAATCTTTTTGTCCTAAGGGGATTCGTAAAACGGTAGGATACTTGACGTACTTAAATGTTTGGCCAGCATGTTGTCGCTTTACAAAGTCCCAAGGCTGCGCGCCCCATGGAATCCTCTGCTATACAGAGACCCTATTTTATTATTATTGATAACCAAACCGATATAAGGGATTTCGTGTGTGATTATAGTAAAAATTACAGCAACTTGCAAGGGGTAATAGTCGGGCCAACAAGAATTATGAAGGCTTGCAAGTGCTCACAACGCAACCGCCAATAATTGGAAGCGCTTACAATGCAACCGTAGGGATTGTATTCATATTATCAGTACTTGTAGATCGACCCAAAAATTGTAAGCTATTCTGGTCTTATTGCAAGCGATTCTAAGATTGCCATAACACTTAGATTCAGGCAAATTAATTCTCGTACGACAAGTGCCTAAATTTTCAATTTATTTTGCTGATGACGTCTTTGTGTTGAAGAACTCGGGATTCGTCGCGTATGGCGTCACGGGTAGCTACGATGTGCTCGCAATCGTCGACCAGACGCATTTCCCACATGCGATCAAGGACCGTGTCACCGGCGCTATTCTCGGACGCAGCTTCGAGGTCCGCATGACTTCCGCCACGGGCCCCCGCAAATTCGTCAACCAGGGACTATGTCGTTGTGTCATTGTAAGTTTGCTAGATAGCCCCTGCGGGCGTGGCTTATCGCGTTTCAACTTGGACATCCCAGCGAACAATTGGGCGATTCTGCAGTCCGGCAACGATCTCGAGCTCCTCCCTGCCGGACAGCACTGTATCTCCCATCCAAACATCATGCTGCGCAGGCTCTACACCATTGGCGAGAATTAATTTGAGATGCCGACGAAGGACATATTGCATACTACCAGTTCATCCAAGGTGGTTGATTTTGAATTGCGAACTTTGCTTCGCGTGTAGATGTACCCGCAACCAAGTTCCCGTGAGCTTGACGTTGTACCTCAAGCAGGAGCTCGAGGAACCATTCAAGCTCGCCGTGCACGGGTACGAGACGCCCTACGATGTGCACCGGGACAAGATCTAGTCCATATTGACCCAGATCGTCACACATTGTACGCATACTTCCTTCTCAGTGCCAAAACCGAGCAAAAGTCCTCTGACCGTCTTTTGTACTAGTCGACTACAGCTCGATGGTCAAGCAGCACCCGATTGGCGGTGACAGCGTCGAGAACTCAGAGAGCTCCTCGCAGTTCCTCTCCGCGCTGCGAACCCACGGCACGGACGAACTGCACACCACCGCGCTCGAGTATGGCACCATCCCTCAAGGCCTCGCCGCCATCCACAGGTAGTTCAAGGGCCAGTGATACCCCTCTTTACGTGAAGACAAATGTGCTGATAGTTGTTCACAGGCGAGATCGCCAGCATGATGGACAAGCTGACCAAGTGCGCTCTGGAAGCCCAGGTCTCGGCCACTGTATGTCCCGCCCTCGGTCGGTGCACGCGAACGAGATCCTGATCGCCCCACAGAACGTCGATCACGAGAACAGCAACAAGGTGAAGCAGGAAGAAGGCGTCTGCTCCGTCGCTCGCATCAAAGCGCAAGCCGCACGGTACGTCACTCCTCTCATCGCCCCACCCCATCCCTAACTACCTGTTTATCTAGGCCGAGGCGCAGACGCATACTCGATCGTCGCGGAGCGCACGCGACGGAGTTCGCAGTGGAGGCGGTGGTGATTCGTATCAAGGCGCGTGTGGACGCGGAGGTCACGGATGAGTTTGCGCAGGAGACGAGCCGCCGCAGGCAGGAGATTCAGCGCATCGCCACGTTTGGGCATAAGGCTGTGTTCATACCGACTGAGGTGATGGACGTTGCGTCTCAGGTGCTTGCCGGGATGGTGGCTGGCATCGGGGTGGACTTAAGGACATGAACGAGCCCCAACTGCTCATTATGCGTCCCTTCTTTGCTCTACTTTCTCTTCTCGTTTTGCCATCGGACGTTGCTACGCCAGATTCGGTGATTCAACACGTGTACCATACATCAACCATACATAGCCCCCCACGTAACACGTAACTTTAGCCTCCCTTCTCTACTATCAACGACAACTGCGCTTGGGAATCGATCTCATTTCCGCGTTCTCCGTTGGTGTTGAGGGGAGCAAGAATCGCTTGAGAAGGCGACCAAAAACTCGACGATAGAACAGGAACCGAGTCAGCTTGTGGAGGGATGAGGTCTCGAATACGTGTAAAAAGTGGGGAGAGTAGCAAGGTCCCGATCAACGACACCTAGTGACGCAAGATTCGAGGGATGGAAGTGGAGGAAGAGCGATGGTATGGGTATGGGACAGCGACAGCGCGAATCCGCATAGTATGTGGGTCATGTGACATTCCGATAGAAACGACCGAATAAGATGAAAATTCACTAAACGCGCTAGTGTTTCGTTTGCAGGGGTCAGAGTCTCTGTTAATACGGTATATCCACTCACTATTTTGGTAGTGGGGATGGACATGGATCAAGAATACGACGAAGCAAATACCTGCAGCGCATTTTTGGAAACTCCCGAGTTGCACCGGTGTGAACTCTCGGGTTCGAGTCGATCCCAGTTGTCAAAAGTTCGGTCCGAGTTGAGTTCACACGCGCGGCTGTGGACTCTAACTCGCGGCAACACTAGAATTTGTCCTCTCTCCTTGCTTGCGAGTTCTGGGAATGAGCCAACCGCATTGGGTAAGCTTGATGGGTATATCTGCGGCAGTTGCTCATCTCCCGCGCGACACGCGTAACCCTGATGTTTCCTGGTCCGTGACTGACAGTCGAACAACGACAGTTCGCGTGGTATCCTTGGGTTGATGCTTCCGAGCCGCGGCCAGGGACATTTGATGAATGTCAACTGAATTACAACGTTGCGAGCGGTCAAATATTAGTAAGATTGCAAATAAAAAAAAATACCTTTTGGATTTCGGTCTTAGAATCGGGGCCTGTCTAGCCGGGAGGGAGCAAGCTCGCGTCGACAGTTGACCCTACTTCACTGGAGGTGTCGTCCTCAGCCAACCCAGCGATAGGGGTGCGTGGCATAGCCATCAACCCTAAAAAAACAGCAAGCCTCAGCACAACAACGAACCAGCGCTGAAAAAAAAAAGGAATCGCACCGTACGCGCAGACTCGATGATCCCGAACGGTTTGACGAGGGCAAGAACGCCTCGACGCGCGACGTCTTCCCGTCATCTCGACAATCACGCTATGGTCGCTCACGTCCACCAACCTCGCGCCAAACTGGTTCGCGAGCGTGTGCAGCGAGTGCAGATGCTGATGCCGCCGGCGCAGCGCCTCGCTCGGCGTGAGCGCCTTCCCGCCCTCTCTCCCTCCGATGCCGGCTGCGGTGGTGGCGCGTGGACTCTCAAAGTGGCGCGCGAGGACCATCTCGCGCTCGAGCTTGGTCTGCTCGGCGTGCGCCCGGTGCGCCGCGCGCGGCTCGTGCGACGGCCCGCCTTCGAGCTGGTCTCGAGGTACTCGGGCCCGAGGATGGATACTTGACGAGGAGCAGCTCGCGCGAGATCGTGCGCGTCTCGGTGTAGTCCAGTACGGCCCACACTGGCATGTGCACGGTGAGGATTGATGATGATGGAGGGAGGGAAAACGCACGAGGTCCTCGAGCTGTCGGCGTGCTTGCTCGACGACGCCGTCTTGCCCGCTGATGACGATGCACATGCGACTTAGGTCCCGTATCTCGGTGCGGCATACGACGAGCGAGTCGATGTTGAATCCGCGGCCTGCGAGAATCCCAGATACACGCGATAGCACACCGGGTCGTTCTGGACGAGACAGTTGAGCACATGCCTGAGGGACACGTTTCGTCAGCCCACGCAATGTAAAAAAAGAAGTAAACACGTGGCTGTACAAAACCGAAATGAAAACGAGAAAAATTTGGTACTTTTTGTAGGCTGTAGGCTCGGTGGAGGCGTGTTGTAGAGGATGTTCGTCACGGCCTCCTCTGCACCGTGACCGCGGCAGGTCCACTTCGGGAGGGGCGGGGGCCTGACCTTGTGCGATGTCTTGTAGTCCGCGGACGTCGAGTCATCGATCGGACGGGGGCTTGGAGGAGTTCCATCGGATAGGATGCGCACCGTCGAGGACAGCCCCCGCGCCGTAGAGAGAGCTCTTGAGACTACGCGAGCACGAGCAGCGAGCATTTTTGTAAGGGGTTTTGTGGCTGTCCCTGGAATTGTCGGGTTGACGAACTGACGCGCTTACGGATTACAGTAAAGGGCCGGGCGACCGTCACGCGATGCATCAGGTGACGTGGTGTTAATGCGGATAGCGGCATCGTGATAACAGTACCCCAACACTCCAACTACTGTACGACTCTAACCACGAAACAAGCATCCAGTATGGCGACTGCACAAGACCAGCAAATTTTCTCGAATTCGTGCGTAAAACAATGGCCATCACCCGTGACTTGATGACCCACAGCTCAGCCCGGGTCCCTCAGCGCGCAAAATACACGTGTTCCGGTACTCGCTCAAGGACCGTCCTTGCACAGCCCTCCAGACGCCGAACGCAGGGAGACCCCCCAGCTCCGTGTTGAGGTGACGGTATGTACTTGAATCCTGACCCGTTGATTCCCCGATAACCATTTTAATTTCTTTTTCAGTCCTCCGGGCAGACAATCTTCCTAAACTCAAGAATGTTTTGGCCTAAAGTTCTTTGTTACTGTCGCCAGTCAGGCGACAGAAAAGAAGACACCAAGTGTTCCGGCTAAGAGGCAGACGGCGAGGTGGGGCGAGAGCCTTGGTGCCTTGTAAGCCATCGCTTTTAGTCCTCTTCTTCGGCTGAGAGTTATTCAGCATTCTACAACCGTCTACACCTCTTATACTACGCCTTTATGCGAAACGGAGGGCACGTCAAGACACCCTCATTGGAACGCATGAGATGATACCCGTCGAATCCCAAATCGGTTCGTTCTTATTAAAACCTCACTTTTCCACCCGCTAACATCTTGGGTGATAGATACTCCTTTTGTCCTCACTACTGTCGACAGACAGGGTGGACAGTCGATCCCGCTGTCACTCTATTTGACAGTCGTTGTGTCACCGAACACAACTTCCTATCCGATCTTGCCCACCGACGCCCCCGATCTCCAATCGACCGAAATCAACGACTCGCCTTCTGGAGAAGCTGAGAAGCCCTCTGTGCCCCAGGATTCCATTCGATCCACCATCGCCACCGGCTCTGAAACACACTCACCTGCCGAGAATGCTCTCCATGGCGCCGGCGAAGCTATGGCGACAATCTCTCGAATACATGGGAAGGTGCTCTTGAGAGGATCAAGTGGGTGATGGATACTGTGAGCCCAGTTGCAGAAGTGCGTCGCGATCTCCTTGCTGCCAATCCTTGACCGAGCCGAATTTCGTCCTCAGCTCCACCCATATGCAAAGATGGCATATGGTCTGCTCTTCGCGATCCCCAAGGTGAGCTCTTCGCTCCATTGTCGGGTTGAAACACAATGTTCATTTGTATCGCTAGACCTCCTGGAACAGTTTCAACGCGATGACAACATCCGAACCTTACTTGCCGCTGTGCACGATTCCTTTGATTTCGCAAACCAGGAGGACCGTTTCAAGGCTATCGGCCGTGATTCCAAGCAGGCACGAATCCTCACGCTCATGTTGCAACATGTCTGTAATTGCTGCGACTTTATCCGATCATACGCGAAGGATTCGCAATTGTTACGTAATCTTACCCATTTCAGTGGCCGACGTAAACATGCGGTTTTAGGGAAGCGAATATTGAAGAATACTGGCAGCCAAGTCGACAAAAAATCGAGGATTCTGTGCTACCCTTCTCGAACACCGAAGGGCCTTCTTGGATGAAGCCACCATTACCACAGAGATAACCGCACTACAAATTCTGGACGATGTGGGAATAATCTCGCCGCGTGGCAGGATTTCAAGTCAGCTCGACGGATGGCTACCCGGCTGAAGTGGGTGTCTAGCCAAGTGTCAGACGCCGGTACGTAGTCCTGATACCTTGAGGGTTCTCGATCTGACATCGTTATAGAGCTATAGAAAAATCAGAAATCCATATGGGACAGGTTCACGATTCACCCGACAAGGGCTGTCTTACGGGAACTCGCACAGCTTCCTGGACTTCATTGACAATTGGGTGAACGATCCCGCTTCCGAGCGTTGTCTCGTTCTTTTCGGGCAAGCGGGCACGGGAAAGTCGTCGATTGCGCATGAGATCGCGCGTCGCTTCGACAAAATCCATCGTCTTACGTCATCTTTTATCTTTTTGCGGAAGGAGCAATCCAAACGGGAAGCTTACCACCTCTTCACGACTCTTGCTCGCGATCTCTCCGACCGCTATCCCTCGTTTAAGCCGCGCTTGGAAGGGTCGTGAAGGACAACTCCTCTCTTCGAGTTGGTACACGTGACTATGATACCCTGTTTCGATCCCTTATCCTGGAACCGCTTAAGGACCTACACATCGTCGGTCCTATACTTGTTGTAATCGACGCCCTGGATGAGAGTGGGGATGCAACTGGTAGAGCGGGATTACACACGTTTCTCGCTAAAAACCTCATCGACTCCCATCGAACTTCCGTGTGCTCATTACCTCGCGGCCAGAGGACGGCATCGAGTCGGCGCTAGTTGGGGCGCCATCAGTCGGATCAAACGCATTAACGATTCTGAGCTTGCCGCCAAAATGCGCGACGATATTTTCGCGTTTTTGAAGGATAGGCTTCCCTCGGAGGAGTTCAGAAATTACGGCAACGATCTGACGACAAAGGCGGAGGGATTGTTTCAGTGGGCAGCGGTTGCCAGTCAAATCATCCTAGATCCTCCCGGGCATTTCGGTTTTAACAGGAAAAAGGTTATAAGCCATCTTTTAAGACCCAGCGCAAATCGCGATGGACAAGGCCCTTTGGATGAACTATACAAGGAAGTCCTCGAAGGATACTTCACAGACCGCGAAGCACGGCTCCTATTTCGCACTGTCGTGGGACAGCTCGTCACTGCAATTGAACCTCAGTATCCGCTCCCTGAACACTCTGCGACGACACGCCTCCGACGACGACGACGACAGTAATGCCGTTGTGATATTGCTCCGTCGCCTTGGCTCGTTGTTGAGTAATGTGAATTCATCCGATGAAACTCTTCCCATCATACCTCTTCATGCATCATTCCGCGACTTCCTCACCAATAAAGAGAAGAGCGGTGATTTTTGGGTCGACCTTCATGACACTCACCGTCAGTTGGCGCATTCCTGTCTCGGTCTACTGCTTAAAGATCTCAAATTCAACATCTGCGATCTCGAGACATCGTATCTCGCAAACAAGGATGTCACAGACCTTAGCTCCCGCATTGATAAACACATTTCGCCTGCTCTGTCGTATGCCTGTCGTTTCTGGGACGATCATATGGAACATATTGGTTTCGAAAGCGATCTGTTTGGAAAACTTGGAAGTTTCTTCGAGAAGAAACTTCTGTTTTGGTTGAGGCCCTCAGCTTGACCGATCTGAGTCTTGCTCGGCGCGTGCTCGGCTATGAACATGTGGTTAGTCCTGTCAAGCCGGTAAACAAGGTGTAAGTGCAATTGTTGATTCGATGAGGAAGGCGAACAACTAATAATTACGATCGCAACAGGTTTCTCAGACGGAACTAGAGGAATTGAAGTCGTTGGTCAATGATGCGTCTGTATTTATACGGCATTTCGGGATGGCCATGGCAAAGAGTGCGCCACATGTCTATCTTTCTGCTCTACCATTTGCGCCGTCTCGTTCTCCCGTCTCTGCACGTTATTCAAGCACATTTCCTCAAATATTACGCATGGAACGTGGGCGAATTTCTCATTGGCCACCGTCGGAGATGGTGATCCCAATCGTTGGGATGAGGTCCTTTCCGTTGCCATCTCACCGGATGGCCAGCGCATTGTGTCAGGCGCTTCCGATGGAACAATTCGTGTGTGGAACGCCACCACGGGAGAGACAGAGGCGGGCCCGTTTACTGGTCACACGGATTGGTCTGGTCTGTGGGATTCTCGCCCGATGGCCAGCGGATCGTCTCAGGCTCGCAGATCGAACAATTCGTGTGTGGAACGCCACCACGGGAGACAGAGGCGGGCCCGTTTACTGGTCACACGGATTCGGTCTGGTCTGTGGGATTCTCGCCCGATGGCCGCGATCGTCTCAGGCTCTTCGATGAACAATTCGTGTGTGGAACGCCACACGGGAGAGACAGAGGCGGGCCCGTTTACTGTCACACGGACTTCGGTCTGGTCTGTGGGATTCTCGCCCGATGGCCAGCGGATCGTCTCAGGCTCGGATGATCACAATTCGTGTGTGGAACGCGACCACGGGAGAGACAGAGGCGGGCCCGTTTACTGGTCACACGGATTCGGTCGGGGTCTGTGGGATTCTCGCCCGATGGCCAGCGGATCGTCTCAGGCTCGCAGATCGAACAATTCGTGTGTGGAACGACCACGGGAGAGACAGAGGCGGGCCCGTTTACTGGTCACACGGATTCGGTCTGGTCTGTGGGATTCTCGCCCGATGGCCAGCGGATCGTCTCAGGCTCGGATGATCACAATTCGTGTGTGGAACGCCACCACGGGAGAGACAGAGGCGGGCCCGTTTACTGGTCACACGATTCGGTCTGGTCTGTGGGATTCTCGCCCGATGGCCAGCGGATCGTCTCAGGCTCGCAGGATCGAACAATTCGTGTGTGGAACGCCACCACGGGAGGACAGAGGCGGCCCGTTTACTGGTCACACGGATTCGGTCTGGTCTGTGGGATTCTCGCCCGATGGCCAGCGGATCGTCTCAGGCTCGGGATGGAAATTCGTGTGTGGAACGTGACCACGGGAGAGACAGAGGCGGGCCCGTTTACTGGTCACACGGATTCGGTTGAGTCTGTGGGATTCTCGCCCGATGGCCAGCGGATCGTCTCAGGCTCGTGCGATCGAACAATTCGTGTGTGGAACGCCACCACGGGAGAGACAGAGGCGGGCCCGTTTACTGGTCACACGTCTTCGGTCTGGTCTGTGGGATTCTCGCCCGATGGCCAGCGGATCGTCTCAGGCTCTTCCGACGAACAATTCGTGTGTGGAACGCCACCACGGGAGAGACAGAGGCGGGCCCGTTACTGGTCACATTCTTCGGTCGAGTCTGTGGGATTCTCGCCCGATGGCCAGCGGATCGTCTCGGCTCGCGCGATCGAACAATTCGTGTGTGGAACGCGACCACGGGAGAGACAGAGGCGGGCCCGTTTACTGGTCACACGGATTCGGTCTGGTCTGTGGGATTCTCGCCCGATGGCCAGCGGATCGTCTCAGGCTCTTCCGACGGAACAATTCGTGTGTGGAACGCCACCACGGGAGAGACAGAGGCGGGCCCGTTACTGGTCACATGTCTTCGGTCGAGTCTGTGGGATTCTCGCCCGATGGCCTGCGGATCGTCTCGGGCTCGCGCGATCGAACAATTCGTGTGTGGAACGCGACCACGGGAGAGACAGAGGCGGGCCCGTTTACTGGTCACACGTCTTCGGTCATGTCTGTGGGATTCTCGCCCGATGGCCAGCGGATCGTCTCGAGCTCATACGATCGAACAATTCGTATGTTGGACGCTACCACAGGAAATGCGCAAACTACAAGTCACGTCGACTTCACTGACCACTCCGTGATCGACGAGGAGGGTTGGATATGTGGTAGTGGAGGTGAACTTCTCATGTGGATCCCGCAAACATAGAACAAGTCTTCATCGCCCGAGCAATATCTGGGTTGCCGGCGAATATGAAACCCGCCTCGATCTTTCGACTTTCGTACATGGACAGCGTTGGGCGACTTGTAGTATTGACATTTAGATAGAACTGCTACAGTAATCGGTGGATTTTCTTTAGGCGATCCGAAGTGTAATGTGACAATATTGGCTCATTGAGGCGAACACACTGACAACTCTGTCGATTTGCCACCATGTAACGTGAGTTTGTTGAGCGATTAAATTCACAGGCACACACATAATACAGTCGACTCTCTCATAACCCATACCCACTTTTGGGATTTTATGACTCGCAAATCATACTCTCTGATCCTCAACAATCTATAGGTCTTAAACTATAGCTCGGGACCTATCCTCACATACTGATTTGGGGTGTGAAAATCCAGTGGCTAAAATGATATATAATTTTTAAGGGGTATGGGTTATGAGAGAGTCGACTGTAGCCTGAAAAAGTATCCAGTTCATTGCGACGCCAACGAAACGACCTCTTCAATCGCCTATCATGTGAACCGAAGGACAACAAACATGACCAAAGACGCCATCGCGACGACGACGATGCTCGATACCGACAGACACTTCGTCCCAAGTGCTTCCCCGGGTGAATCCCGCAGCTACACAGGGTCCCACTTCATCACGTCCAGGTCCGCACCCACTTCTCCTCTGCAACGCGAAGAACCCCCTGGCCCATCGCCAGCACGTCGGAAAGGTGTCCCACGTTCCGCTGTCGCTGGCCTGTCATCTGCACCGCTAGCTCTTCCTGCAGCGCCGTGCTATTCCGCAGCAGCGCAGGTGCAGACGCCGCGTCACCCCCCGTGTTGCGAGCGCTGGTTGTAGACCGCGTCCGATCCGACGGCAGAAACGCGCCAGACTCATCGGCCGAGCTAAGGAGCATGTCCACGTCCACCGAGGAGGCGTCCTCAGTGGTGAAAAGACCCGGCGTAATGTGTGAAGGTGGTGCGAGGCGTTGGACCGTTGGCAGATCGGGTGTTTGCGTCAATAGGATCTTCGGTCTGAGTGCTTCTCGAGAACTGGCGTCTCTGGGAAGAAGCCCTGAGATTTTGAGCGCATGGACGTACATCGGGAGGACACCGAGCCCACGACGGTCACCTCGCGTAGTACTGCAAGATGATTCCGTTGCCCATGATTTGTACGGTTGCATTTGATCGGCGCGTATTCAGACAACAACTAGACCTCGGAATACTCTAAGAGGGTGCCTCCGAGTGAGATCCTGCAGTTAATGAGAAACCATGGGTGTGAAACAAGTAGGGAGTGACGCGCTCGTACAGAAGGTGCCTGACAGCGAAGTTTTCG